>JAYJME010004693.1:0-10701 GCA_036873775.1 Costaria costata
TCCTGGTCTGTGGGATCTAGCTCATGTTGCCGGGTGGGACCCGTATTATCTGCATTATTAATATAGGGCATATTTCCTGGGTTGGATCTGTACTGTACAGATCTTGCACAACATCGCATAGCGGCAGCTTAAGGATATAGATGAGCTAGATCGTTATCTGTCAGACGTGTCAATCCACTTGGCGATGTCGATTTATGAGGTGGTAGGGTGCTGGCGTGCTGCCGTAGTGTCAACGCTCCGCTCCTTCCCCCATTTCCCACCCCATCATGCGCACGTGTTGGCGTTGGCCATCGACTGGGCAGGCGGAAGCTCGTATGAACACGTTCGAACCCAGCATTAGCCGAGGGACGCAGTCCCTGGTGCGCAGACGGCCAGAACTGCAGGCCCCGTTCGAAGAACGACGACTGACGATGGACGCGAAAAAGCGCGAGCGAGATCGACTTCGTCTCGAAGCTCGGGTAGGTATTTTCCTGACATTTTAGTCGGTTTTTCAAGCGATGTGAGACGGTGTATATACCACAGCCCGCAGTACCGTTCCCTTGCGTGTTGGTGCTACATACGGTGCAAGTATTATTTTGAACTTGTTCTCTTCCGTCGGGACGCTTTTTAGCCTGTTTTTTTGGTGACACCGGGCTAGGTTTCTGAGAATGAGCTAATGTGAGAACATCATCACCATCCCCAACAACATCATCGTCATCATCGTCATCAGCATCATCATCATCATCAGCATCATCAGCAGCATCATCATCATCATCATCATCATCATCATCATCATCATAGGTTTTCAATCCCAATGCGTGCCCTCTCTGTACGCTGGGGTGTTGCAAGCCGTACCCGTACAATACGTACCCTTCTGTTGTTGGTCACTTTTCCTTCGTGGCCTGACCTTCATCGTTGGCAACTAACGTGTGTGTGGTAGCTACCCTTGGACCCGTCACGAGCAGGCGCTCTCTATAGTTTCGCGCTGCATAGACGGGAGCTGCGATAAGGGTGATACGGGTAGCATTGTTCGGACCGACGAGAATCTCCGATGGAGGAACTTCCCAATATCGTTAGAATGTAATTCTTGTTTTACTACATTGTGCGGTACGTACCTGAAGTAGTAGGGCATATGAGATTGTCCCGCGGGTTACGAGGTGTAACGTTTTTTTTTATCCAAATCAGTTTTTTTTGTGAGGCCTAGAGCTCCTCATGCAAGGAACCCGGCAATACTTGGGTGCCCCCTTTACCATGCCATGACGCCTTCGAAACAACTCCAAAACCCTGTTCCCGCAGCGACAAATGCAGAGTCCTCTATTTTTCCCGCTGGCGTAGCGGCGTCCGAGCGAACTTCGTGTCTCTCAAACCAATCGAGTCAACTTCATATATCTCAAACCAATGGAGTGGGACTGACGCGCTCGAGATGTCTGAGTGAACGTTGTCCAACAACCCGGCTATTTAGCATCCACCGGGTTCACCAGGACCTGACGTACGCACGCGTGAAGTCAAGAGAAGGGCGTTGACGCTACTTGGCAAGTCTAATAGAACGGAGTCCAAAGCCCCGGTTGTTTCACATCCCCTGCATTCATTTGGATCTGCCGCACAATCCCTCGCAACCGATAGAGTGGTAACCATTGGTGTCGACGCACTCGCCAAGGTTAGTCGAACAAAACCTCACAACCCGGCTGTTCCACACCCCCTGCGTTCATCACGATCTTCTGCAAGAAATATGGAAACCAATAGAATGGTGCTGAGGCGCTCCAAGCGTTTCAAAGAACGTAAGCGAACAACCCAGTTCGGCTTCCTGCGTTTCATTAGAATCTTCCGCCCGAACGCGTGAAGCCAATAGCGGGGTGCTGGTATGTGTCTTGTATGATCTGACAAACCTAACCCGGCTGCTCCGAATCCCATTCGTTCATTAGGACCTGCCGCACGAAAGCTCGCCTTGGCGTGTTTGACGGAAATAATCACCCAGTGCGACATCGAGGACAACAGAACAGCGCCACTGCCAGAAACCGGAGAACCCATACCAGGAGAGGCCTACAGCGAGGTAGGCTTTGACTTGAGATATTCGTGCGTGATACAGATACAGCAGTCGATATACAGCTCTGGTATGCTTCTAGCACGCCTGGTTATGCACCACAAAACACAAGGCCTGGAGAAACAGTGGCCGGTTCCCTGTTACCATGTGGCATGATGGCTCGGACATCAAGGGGAAAAATGACTCGGACGCCCACCTTTATCGATTGAACGGGGCGGTGCAGACCTAACCGCCATGTGATCAGGGTATACTTCGTACACCATACCAGGTACACATCCCTGCATGCCTGAAGCCCCTCGGCGGTTCCCAATGTTGTTCCCTACGTACGCGCCTTTTCCATCGTCGACACCAGGCAGCATCGCCCCGGCCCCTTACTCGGTTCTGTGCCATAAGCTCATTTCTAGGATTGGTGCCACGATGAGTGCCCAGCGCAGAGGTCCCGGGCGATAACCTCCTGCTTCAGAGCAGGAGGCCTCATCCAATCCAATTCCTGTATAATATGGTCGGCGGCAGATTTAACCGATTAAGCAGTGAAGCCGTGACGTCGACTGATGCGTTTCTCAAAACCACCTTTCTGTCCGAAATGCTACTCCCGGGCCGATGCAGGAGCTTGTGGCGAAATCGGACACGCGACGCTGTGAGGGACCGGGACTAGACGGAGCCCAACCTCCGCTTGGTCCAGTCGTTTCGTCCCGAGAGGTGTGAACATCTACGCGATTCACCTACTGTTACCGTACTGATGTTGAAACTGTTAGCCAAACTGTTAATAGTTGTGACGCGGCCTTCGTGCACCCATGCATTTTGGACGTAGTACACGCACTAAGAGGGGGCTTCGTCCAACGTACGTTCCAAAGCTATGTTCGGCAGGGTACCTAGCAATGCAAACAGGGGGAATATGCTTGGGAATTACCCGATCGGTGCCCGACACCTCATAAACTCCGGTGTGACGTCAATACCGGTGGCCGACACTTCAGAAAGTTCTACAGTATTTTCTCACTCTGCCAGCGACCATGCAATGTAGGTATTGGATTGGATGAGGCCTCCTGCTCCGGAGAAGGGGGGCCTCGCCCCGTAAAACATCCGCGTTGAGTGCGCGCAGCGCGGCGCCTATCCCTGGCATGAAAATGATCTTGCAGAAAAAGCCTGCTAAGCCTGTAAGGTTGTTACGAAGGTCTACAGTTTTCCTGTACCTATTACCCCGTTCCTGTACGGGTAACCAGGCTTCAACAGACTGGTCGCTTCGTGTGTACGAATTCGGAGTAATTCGGACCAAATACTGGCTTCACACCTTTGAGCCAAAGATGGGTTCATTTGATTAGGTCGCCGTTTTACTACAGCATTATTTCACGCTGCCAACGATCATTCAATGTAAGTATTGGATTGGATGGGGCCTCCTGCCCTGGTCGGTGGTCCTACTCATCCTCCCTGGTGTTTATTGGTTTGTCACTAGCCACCTACCGGGCGCTTTGTTGTCTCACCCAAATGTTCTTCATACTATATACCAGTACCTGATAATACGTTAGGCGCTCGTCGGTGCGCACGCAGAGAAAGTGACTCAACCGCTGGAGACAGTGGCAACTCCCTCGCGGTCGCGTAGAAGCAGTCCCGTTTCCTCTTTGACGGTCGGATCCGTGTAAAAGGGGTCGATTCGATGTAGAAATGAGATACGTTCTCCGTTTTTCCTCTCCCGACCTTCATGATCTTGACAACAGCGTACCCGTCAACAACTTCCACACCGGTACCCGACACGTCGGTAAGTTCGGTAAGCTCACTGAAACATAACACGGGCACCGGTATACCCTACCGAGCATACCCTTCAAAGACATCGCGCGTATCAGTCAACAACTTCCACACCGGTACCCGACACGTCGGTAAGTTCGGTAAGCTCCCTGAAACATAACGCGGGCACCGATATACCCTACCGAGCATACCCTTGAAAGACATCGGCCTAAAAGCCGAGAGATTATCGCCGTCCCACGATCCTTGAACTCAAACAAATTTGGTACGAATACAGGCTGGGTATAGTTAAAGTAGCCCAAATTGTTCAGCGTCGAACGTGCACGCCGTTGTTTAGAAATATACCTAGACAAAATGGCGCACATGATATTCTCTGAGCCCGCGTCGAATATTTAACGGGCAGTGTTTGTTTGTTTTTGTTTGTGTTGTTTGTTTGTTTGTTTTGTCTGTTTGTTTGTTTGTTTGTTTATTTGTCTGTTTGCTTGCATGTTTCTCCAGATATTTGGCCAGTTCATTTTGGCGGATTTTTACGCCAGAAAACAATATCTCGGACGAAAAACACAAAACGAAATAAACCAAAACGCCGTTCGTCAAAGGGTCGACCGGGGCTCAGAGAACACGAGGGCAAAACGTCAGGGTCTATCTCTCAAAACCGTCGTGGACATTTAGATATTTGTGCGGAAAACATGTACTCGTACTATATTCGTAGTTGATCAATACTTGTTGACAGCATAGGATCGACGTTTGGCGCTAAACATAACTTAACGCTGCTACTACGCGGCCAATGCTTCAATATTTGCGCGAAATGTCTACAGACATGCCTTGGACTGCGTGGAACCGGATCCCTTCCAAAACAAGTTGGAAACAAATGTTCTTCCTGCGGAAACGCCTGGCTACTATTGCCATGTTTGAGGACCGGTGGTTGGTCGGGACAACTTGTCGCCGCTTGAACCACCCCCAGTCCCGTAAAAACACAAAGCTTGATGTCATACCTTAATCAGCCGTTCATGGTGGTCAGTATGGTACGAAATAAGTGAAATTCTAGGGATTGTTGTATGCGGAATTCACGGCAGACTGATTTTTGTTAGTTTTAGCTCGACGCAGCTCGTAGGCAAACCGGACTCGGTCAGACTAGCTTTCATTGTGCAAGCAGCAATGATTACATTTAACACACATACGAAGTATATAAACGGGAGTTTGCCTTTGAGGGCAGTCAACATCACGGTGGTATTTGCCACATATGCGGCAGTTCCCTATGAGAGCAGAAACCATTTCGCAGGCATTTGCATCAGAGGAACTGTTTGCGATATGCCACCGCTACTACATACTCAACAAGCACTCATGAAGAACACTACACACTGTCCACGCTGTCGCGCGACACTCACCCGCCAATCTGATGTAAACAAGGTGCTGGGGCTGGCCTGTCTCTTCATGGACATGGTCGTCGAAGGTGAGCGTCCCTTGCCTGCTTCCTCCGTAGCTGCAAACCTAGCCTTTTCAACCGAGACGTGCTAGGATACGGGCTGGAATTTTGAGCCAAACAATTTTCTCGCTGGAGGCACATGCCGCTTTAAGGGTGCACCTTCTTTTTTTTACGGTTCCCCACTCGGGGGGCTGTGTACCTAATCCAAAACCTAGCTTTGAGAAACATAGGGAGCTTAACCCGATGAATCATCCCATGGCCTGGGTACACAACGAGTTACATCGCGGATCAAGAACATGGAATCCCGACGATTTTAGGCCAAGGAGGTCCGTCGTTCGGAGGCTACTTTTTACCCCAAACGTGCTACCTCTATCGCAGCACGCGGCCAAACACGACAGGGGTCGAACGTTGTGGCATATCATGTTTCTGACTGGCCGGGCTCCTCAACCATTGTAACGACCTACCGGAATCCCGTTCGTGTTTTAGTGGCTGTACAACATGGCGCGTCACACACCTATTAATTCTCTCGGGACTGCTTCCGAGGGGAAAAAAATTGGCACGAAAAGCGACGAAATTGGCACGAAAAGTGACGAAATTGGCACGAAAAGTGACGAAATTGGCACGAAAAATGACGATGACCCCAACGCCCATTGCGTTATTGTGGGATGACACCAAAAAGCGCCCCGAATTAAAATTCGAGGAGTCGTACGCCCCGGGCGCAACAGTGTCCTCCCCGTGCTGCTGGGTGCTCCCGCTTCTCGTGGGCGGCTACTAACACGAGCGTTAGTTATCATTGCCATTGGTTAGGTCGATATTCCGGGGGCCCAAAGGGGTTAATAGGCCATGACCTTGTCCTTCGAATTAATCGTGCCGTTTTTTATCAATTTGGGGTTTGGGGCGAGGTGTACTGGAGTGAGTGTTTAATGTGCACTTCCTAACCCTAGCAAGGTCGGAATATACATCAGCCTTTGTGTGTTTGTGTTTCACAGAAATATTCGCTTGTATACCCTGTATTCGCCAAAGCATTTGTTCATCGGGTTGAACTATCGTTCGTTCTCGAAGTCAGGATGAGGGTGAGGACTCCTGCAGAGCTCCTCGCGTGAGGGGCCCCATGATATCTTGATGCTATCACATATGATCACACCCCAAGCTTCGGCTTGCCAACGGTTAGCCAACGGTTTGCCAACGGTTAGCCAACGGGTAGTCAACGGTTAGCCAACGGTTAGCCAACGGTTACAACGGCGACAGCAAGGCTTACATGTTCTAATGTCACTCGAACTCAGGCATGAGGTTATCCGACAACCCAAGGAGCGAGGGGGGGCTCGGCCAAGAGCTAGCGGAAGTGTCAATCACTGCTCTCGGATTACTTCTCAGGTGACACTTGTTGCGATGGTGTTCTCCTCCTGTTTTCTCATTCCTCTAGAACCTAGCCCGTTGTCTCAATACAGACTACAAACGTGTCCCCGTCTAAGCAAACAAGCGCAGGTACAAAACAGTACGCGCGTTGCAGTACCAGTACCCAAGGTAACGGTGACACAATAGGGGCTGTGGTATACATCCCATGTCATTCGCAAAGAAAACCATACCAAACCATACCAGGCAAAATTATCCATGGTACGTACACCCGAGGCAAACTCTATTCGGGCAGCGCAAGCAGCGACCCAAAGCTGCCCCGGGAAGATACTCATCACGCCGTGTTTCGTGCTGACTGAGTTCTACCGATGGATTGATGCTGACTAAGGTTTTTCGATGTATTGGTGGGCGTTTCGGTTGCGGTAGGGCGCTAACGCGAAACGATTACCCGCCCGGGTTTGGTTGTCAGACTCAGCTCCGATTGCGCCTACAGGGAACAGTTAATTTACCGTACCAAGTGCGCGGTACAGATTACAACCAAACCAACTTACCCGGTTACGACCCACAGGAGACAGATGTCAGCCTGATCCACGCGGACACAGCATCCGTTTAGTGTTCCGTCGACTCGCTGCAAATTCAGCAAAAACACCCGGCTTCTGGACATGAATGCCAACTTGATACACGCTAACAGAGCATCAGCGTAGGGTTCCGTCAACTCCTCGCAGATTCACCGGTACCGCGCTACCCGTTGCACTTTGTCCTGCAGAGCTTCCCACGTAGATATACAGTAGATTTCACCATCATACCCCAACAAACGATGTGTGCCCCCGCGACTGCCTTTGCGAATGGCCGCTCGCTGATGACTTTCAAACGCGCTGCACGACGAGACAGTGTGTGCGAAGACCATGACTGGGAGCTAAACACTTCCGGGAAAGACTCGCACGGGACTGTTGGAGATACGTACGACCTCGTCGTGGACACAATACGCTGCCATAGGTACTGTACATCTGCATCGAGGTCATGTGAATTATGTTTCTTTGTGCGAAGCAGTCTACGATTCGTGTTGCCGAAAAACAGTATACCTGTAGGAGTCGGCAGCACACCTCGGGAAGATCATCGATTTCCACGTGATGATCCTACAGCAGATATTTCAGGGCAGACATATTCTTCATTTGTAGGATCTCCTGTAGCTCATGCTGCCGGGTGGGGGCCGTAAGGTATGTATGATCTAGCACATGTTTCAAGGTTGAGACCTGTTTTACAAATATACAGATCCTGCACGACGTATCGTAACGGCAGGCATAGGATCTACTGGCGATGACCTATATCGTGTTCTGTCCGAGATCTACTGTAGGAGGTTTGGTTCCGCAGGTTTACCCGGCACGTGGCATCCGCACAACAAGCACTATAATCCGTGCATTGGCTACACACGTCGATTGCTTTTGCGTGGTACCGTGGAGGAATTAAATCAAAGTTGTTCCGTTCAATCTTTCTCCACGCATTTTCGTGCGGTACCGCCTCCAATATGTTATACAGCCGCATTACATAGCGCAGCCGTAGACATGCACGTTAAGAGTTGATCGGGTGCCGTCAAAGTTTACTGGCATGCGTTGCCTTGCACACAGTACTAGCTAGTTCCGTAGACGCATTAGCTTGCCACTTCCCCACTGGGTTGTCGTCGCCCGTTTGGAAGGGCAGTGATGGGCTGTGCCACTCCGCTTTCGACAACCCAGGGCGAAGGGATACACCACGACTACGTTACCTGTTAGCATGGCTCATACTCGAACAAGGTAGACACCATCTCCGAAGTGGCACATTCGGTCAAGGCAGGCATCAACTCCGAGTTGACCTACTTGGTACATCACCCGCGTGATCTCGTTTTTTTCTGACGCCCATACGTGTCCAAATGCGACGCCACCCCCACTTCCGACAACGTTCTCCATTGAAGGGGCTGTCGCGACCTGGAACGTGCGGCTCGCGCGCCTGACCACTGGCGCAATGATGCCTCAGGAGCCAAGCAGCCCGAGGCCGAGAAAAAGAAGACGACAAATGAACCTCGACGTAGACAATGGTGGCATCTTAAGAACGACCAACGCAACAGTACGACGAGCAGAAAAACACAAGCTGATGTTGTTTCACCTGAAGAAGACCGTGCCACACGCAAGGGAAACCGTAGCCATCGGCAGGTCAACACTATGGCTGCACGCCACAAGTACGTCTTGCCGCAACGCACAGAGTCACACCAAACCTCGTCCCACCGTGCTGGTCCGTGGTCATTACTGCCTCGTCGGATCGATCCGAGTCGAGCCCAAGCTGCCAAGCACATTCGGCGTCTTGTGGATCTCCCTCCCTCCGTCCGACACCCGATCGATGTTGTCGACGAGAACTTTGGGTGAAACCGGGTAGAATATTGGGGGCACGTGTTGGGCTTGCAGGATAATAACGTAAACCGGTGGTGCAAGAATCGATCATGCCTCGCGCTCTTTGGCTTGTCGACAGGTCTGTGTAGACTGCGGCTTGCATGTGCAGCTATTTCCTGCCGTAGAAGAACACTCACCACTTTAGATATGTACCACAGTAGAGTTTCGAGGGGAAAAATGCTTGGGGCGGGTGTGGATATATCTTGCTGCGTAGAAAGGAGTATACAGCGTCCAGGGTTGAATAATGTTTTGCTTTCCCCCAAGGAATAACACCACCTACCGTATACCTGGGTATACTGATTTTAGTGGTGTTCAACCAAAACTGGGCGAGGTTCCATGCACGAGGGGGGTCCGTATAAGCGATGGGGTTGTTGGCAAGAAAAGGGTGCCTCACGGGTGCTACGGTAAGAGCGGTTAAGTGCATCTCGGAAGCGAGCGGCGAAACGCTGGAGGCTTGAAGCAAGAATAACCCGTCCGCAAGGTGTCGGCAGCTGTAGGTTGGCGTAGTTTCAGCACGCCGTTAGCGCCACGAAGGAAAGTACAGTTCTTCGTCAGAAATGGAAGCCTAGGTGCAGCACCGACGACATCCGTTGCTATGCTGTTCCTCAGCAGTGTGCGGCTTATTTCGTTAGGTTGGACGCTCCCGCAACGAGGCAGGTCACCCAAGTATAGCAAAAAAGAAGGAACAATGTGGTCAGCGTCAACAATTTCGAGGATACCAAGTTTCTGAGAAGGGAATTGCAGTACCAATTTCAGTCTGAAATCAAAAGAAGCAAGGACGAAGCGGACACCGTCCGGCTTGTCGAACCTACGCGGCGGATCAGGCTCGAAACATCGGGGACTCTTACACTTAGTCCGTCATTCCTTTTGCAACTGGTCGCCGTGACCCATCTCAACGAACGAATTCGAAATGCAACACGCACCGACGAAAATGAACATTTAACATTGTATGATAGCCTCTAACGAAAGCCCGCGTCCAATATTATTTACTGTAGAGCAGGGAAATCGTTGTCCTGCTGTTCCCTAGGTGTTACCTTTTAGTAGTTTCGTTGTTTTGTGTTGTTTTTATGACACCTGGTACATTATACAGCAGCGCGGAGAGTAAACTCGTCGAGCAAGGACACGACGGTCCCGAGCGAACGATCGACGGTCGCCACTACTTCTGTATGAATACGTACTCTACCAGGTAATTAGTAATTAATAACTAAGCCCGTCCGGGCTTCAACGGGGAAAAGCGCAGAAAACACAGCAGCAGCAGCAGCAACAGCAACAGCCGTGCAGTGACGACTACTACGTAACGTACAGCTTTGGCCACACAAACTATGAATAAATACATAGCCTCGGCTGCTGAGCGAGGTACCTGGTATTGTACATATGACAGGGGATGTAGCCGAACTACGGCAACATTGTATGGAGATCTCCGACACGAGCGCAGTATTATGTACCAGGTATCGTACTACAGCAGCAGTGGGGTACACCGGTCGGTCTTAGACTTACTGTAATATAGGTCTTACAATACAGGAGGGTGTGGCGGCTGGGTCATCCTGGGATATCCTGGCGGGTTTCTACTGATGTGTGTAGGCATGTTATTGCTGTATTACGGGGGACCATAGTTAACAGGACCTGCTGTAGACACAATAGGACCTGCTGTAGACACCAAAACCTATATAATTCCCTACTTTTGCTAACAATATTTGGTCCATAGTTAATAGGACCTACTGTAGACACAATAGAACCTACTGTAGACA
>JAYJME010004694.1:0-10700 GCA_036873775.1 Costaria costata
CCACAGGTGGGCAGCGGGGGTGGGAACCCGCGGGGAAGGGAGGAAGTCGAAGCTGCTGCGGTGGTCCCCCCCTGCTAGTTTTTTTTTTTCGTAGAAAATATTGAGATCAGCCCTGTACCTTACCGACTGTTGCACCGACTTTTGCTCATCGTTGCTTTTCCAGGCATCGTGCACTAAGACTGATGCGGGTCACTGTACAGCGTACTGATATACAGCATCGGAGGAGTGGATTGGACTTGGGCCATTCTGTGTCTCGATAGTCCTGGAATGCGTAGAGCAGGGGACCCCAGGTAGTAGATACCTGTTATCAGATACAGGCAGTAGATATGTGCGTTTTATGAGCCAATACGTGGGGGCATGCCACAAATGTGGATACTCTAGGTAAACATGTTAGCCACCAACTCTCCCTGCCAAGGCACAGAACAACATATTATCAGGTACTGGTATGTAGTATTAAACGTTGCAATTCGTGTACCAGGTATACAGGTAGACGATTTTTCTGCGCAGTTCAGTCTCCGAATGGTGTGTTTTGCATCAAAACATCGGCCGAACAACCCCAAGCTGCTGTGGCGCCTGACGTTCTTGTTCTTGTCGTTGGATGGCAGCTCCGTGACAAGCATATGACCAAGGCTCAGCAGAAAAAGGCGAAGCGGCGGTCTGAGCGATACAAGAAGCCGGTGAGCGTGGTGTAGCAGACCTGGAGCAATGTTTTGTTTTTCTTGAGTCGCGAACATGCCGACTGAAAGGTCGCTGAAGCATCGTCACCACCAGAAGCCAGGGAGGGGTCTCTCAAGTGTCTGTAGCTCAAGCAGTACCAGCATTTTTTATCCTACAAGAGCAACGGCGCCAACTCCGGCACCCCTGGTGACTGTTGGTAACCGTTGGTAACCGTTGGTGACCGTTGATGACCATTGGTAATCGCTGGTGACCATTGGCGACCGTTGATAATAGTGAACGTTAGCGAAGTTTAGTGACCGTTGTGACCGTCAGTGACCATTAGTGATCGTTGGTGATCGTTGGTGGTGCTGAGTGCCTCTGGCCCCCTTCCAAAGTGTAGAACTACCGAGAGAAGCGCTACTTAACTTGTGCCTATTAATAGTACATGTTACAGTATTCTTCTCGTCAATTCTGTCATCACTTCGTATTAGTGTCGGCGCTACTTGTTAATGGTGTACTTTCCTCTCCTCCCTTCTCCCCCCCTGCCCTCCCCTCCCTTATCCTCCCCTTGACCCCGCATCATGTTTTCCTGCCATGATGCTACCTTGCGAAAAATAGAAGCCTTTCGTAGCCACGAAGACAGTTCGTGTCCGGCCTAGGAGCCAAGCAGACGAGCAGCGCCGCCTCCAGGCCATCGCCCCGCACCCGCAGGTCAGAGAGGAAGCAAAAAACAAAACATATGTTCTGCTGTACTACCGTACTGCTGTACCTGGTGCGGTTTTTTACTGCTGTTCTGCTGTACTGATTTACTGCTGTTCTGCTTTAGTTATTTGCTGCTTTATTGCTGTACTGGTTTACTGCCAGGTAAGAGACAGCAAAACAAAAATAGGATGTTCTGCTGTAAACACTGATGTACTGCTGTACCGTTTTGCTGTTGTTCTGCTCACCTCTTTACTGCCAGAGAGGAATCCAAATAAAACGTATATTTCGTATAGGATGTTCTGCTATACTGCTGTACAGGTTTTCTGCTGTTCTGCTTTGCTTCTTTACTGCTTTATTGCTGTAATGCTGTACAGCTGTTCTGCTGTTCTGCTGTACTGCTGTACAGCTGTTCTGCGGTGCTGATTTTCTGCTTTGCTTCTTTACTGCAGTTCTGATGTACGAGTACTCTTTTGCTGTTCATGCTGTACTGCTGTAACGTTGTTATGATGTACTGTTTTTTTTGCTGTATTGCTTTGCTGCTGTTGTCGTTGTTGTACTGTTGAGCTGCGCTACGCCAGGGGTTGCACTTTCGAGTCCAACCATTGTTTCTCGCTGACGTGGTTCCTTAGCTAACAAAACTACAAGTACGTACCCATTTCGATCAGATGTGTATTTCTACAATACGATTCGCTAGATATCCATCCCACAGCATTGTGTGTCGGGCTTAGCTTACAAGGTTTTCGTAATATAAGTCGGGTGTTCGGGTGAGGTCTAGACAAAACTCCTGGAGTGAGAAGCCTCAGCCAAATTTGGTGCTACCATGATACCATACCAGTACCATAATACCGTCATACCATCATACCCCCACCGTAGCACGTCTAGTGTGCTGCTGGAACCGACCAAAGCTGGGCCGCTTTTCACCGTAACTTGCAGCGCGATTTGGTCACGCCCAAGCCGTTTAAGAGCGATGTCTTTTAACTTTGCGGGTCGCAGGGGAATTTGAGACAAGCTTTACATCGATCGGCGTTCTGCACTTAATAAAATAGGAGCAGTGCTGTATTACCCATGGCTGTGCAACCCCACGCAACCTTTGGCTCACCTCTGGTTCGCTGTGAAGCAGTGAGTCGTGCCAGCGGAAGTGTGTGAGCGAGCAGCGAATCTTTCACACGTTGGACAGATCAGTGATCCCCACTTGATGAGTGATGAGTTCAGGGAAGATAGGTTTCCTGTCTGAATGATCTAGCTCACGATCTTTCAGAGCAGATGAGGGTAGCTTACCACTTATTCGAGAAAATGGTTGGCACACCCTGTTTAGGAGACAAATACAACTATCCCTAACCCTAACCCTAAGCCAATCAGACGCAATCAACCAATGGTTAGCATTAAACCCTCTGTCTCGTAAACAGTGTGTGACAACCATTTTATCGAATAAGTGGTAAGCTCTACTAGAGCAGATAGATTGCTGGTCTGTATGATGTAACTGGTGATCTTTCAGCGCAGATGTGTTGCTGGTCTGTATGATCTAGCTATTGCTACCGGGTGGGAGCCATACAATCTGCGTGATCTAGCACATGTTTCCCGGGTTGGATATGTACCGTACAGATCCTGTTCAACATCTCACAACGGAAGGATAAGGTTAGGATCTAGATGATTTAGATGATCTAGATCAATGATCTAGATCGTGATTTGTCCGAAGTGTGGAAGCTTTGGTGGTTTTGGATGGGACGGAGCGCGCTGAACACCGTCGTATTCCCCAAAACACGCACACCCAAAACACGCAGGGATTGTCACCACAGCAGTGCAATCGCATACTACCCGGTATCGTGCAACACGCAAGACGAAACACGCAGGGATTGTCACCACAGCAGTGCAATCGCATACCACCCGGTATCGTGCAACACGCAAGACGAAACACGCAGGGATTGTCACCACAGCAGTGCAGTCACATACTACCCGGTATCGTGCAACACGCAAGACGAAACACGCAGGGATTGTCACCACAGCGGTGCAAGCACATACCACCCGGTATCGTGCAACACGCAAGACGACACACCCCCTCTGACGATTTTTCTAGCTGATCGTTTTCTTTTGCTACGTGTGGTGCTATTGCGGGGGTATGATACATAGTACTCAGAACCAAATATTGTGAGGGAAAATAGGGGAATATACGTATACACCAGGTGTTTTTCTTTATCATGGACCCTAATTATATCTACGATCCCCCCGTAAATAAGAGCAGTATCGCAAACAGTAATATTCGGTTTGTTGTGTGGTTGAATGGTTGTCTGGACTATCTATCATCCGAGGCTCCCACACACAAAAATTAGCCTACCCTCTTCTTCAGCATGTCGAATAGGATCGCGAACCCTAAAGAGCTGGACCATTCGGACCCCATGTCGTGCCCCAACCCTCGGTTGGGGTTTACTCCCATTCAGCAGCAGTAGAGCACACGCAACAAACGGCGTACTTCAAATATATGATGGTTATCACGTTATTATCGCACGTGATCACGTTATTACAACGGTTTATAGTATATTATGTGGTGTCAGTGCTGGTGCGCATGGCGGTGATACTCTCTCTCTGTCGCCGTCAGATTTGCTGTTATTTATGTACGAACAAATCATAGTAATTATGATAATTTATTTCGCCGCCTCGACTCCCAACCGGCTGCATTCTTGCTTTTTCAAACAACAGGCGCCTGGGGGATTTATGCACGTACCGCTCCGCTTCGTGGCAGCACCCGCGGTGGCCCCTGCCAGAACGCCTCGCTACGTTTCCCGCTGGAGCTCCCTTGTGGACGCTCCCCCGTCGCCTCCTTATGTACGCCCGGCCTCAGACCATGGTGCGTGTCGAAGAGAGCGGGTGTTGTTGACGTTGTTGGTGTTGTTTTTGGTGTTGGTGGTGCTGTTGTTGTTGTCGTTGTTGCTGTTGCTGTTTCTCACATTATTTCATCGCTTAACGTGTTCTCAATGATTGTGTGTGATCGCTGAACAGGCCCCAACAATCGTGTGGACAGGAAGAGTAACTTAAACCAGGGAAAAAATGTGATCGCAAAAATCTACACACTGGGGCGTGGACCTTTATCTTTCGTTAGTGCTGGCCGACCCTGCCGGCGTTGATGCCGCCGTGCCCCCTCCACGCCGCGCGTGGGCCTGTGGTTCCGTGCTGCGATCGTCTAACAGTTAGCCGAACAGCCACCCATCGGAGTCTTGTGATGCTGTCTATCAGTGCAGTTCCTAAGAGTTTACGATTAGGTTTCTGTTTCGGGAACTAAAATCCCGAATAGGGAAATCCGATCCGATTTATTACTAGGAAATTTGCGGACACCTCTTTTTGAGGCCCCCTATTTTTGGAGATCACTCCCTCGACGGGCCCTCGCATTTTTTTCGCTCGGTGTCCAACCTCGCGGTGCTTGCACTCGCGCACGAGGTATTGTACGTCCCTAGACGATAACATCGCCTCGGTCCTGCTCTCAGCTCTTGGCGTGCCCTGTGGCCTTCAAACCGCCTAATTCTGCCGCCGCCGACTTATCATACGACTATTGTATCCACCTGATATTTTTTAATGTTTGCGTTCTTGGCTACTAGGGCGATCACATATTTGGAGGGTTAGCCCGCCTTTTTGAATCACGTTCCTGTTCACGAAAGAAAAAAAAGTTTTTTGGCGCACGATCCCCACGGACTTTCCACTCTATTATCAAGTATCCACTCTATTATCAAGCAATAATCCCTCATCCCACCACAAAAAAACACGCACACGCCCACACACACATCACCAAGTACCACACAGCAGTTTCCTACAGCAGCGCCGACACTGGCTTGGCTGCTGTCACAGCTGCTGCATATCGCCGCAAGTCAGCGTGCCCCATTTCTATCTCCGCTCACCAGCAGAGTGTATCACACGATGACAGCAGTGCCACTGGTATCATCGATGACATTTTGCCAACAACGACTACGCTTGCTGTGGCTTTGGCGGCTCTGTTCGTGATTGCGTACGCGCTCCTGAGTGCTGTCCAGACGAAGCGTATCGTTGAAGCCGCAAACAACACGACGTACGTTCGTCTGGTTATCAGCCAACGTCGATTTGCTTATGATACTTGTGCTACTACTACAGCAAGGCCACCGCGAGGCATGCACGCAAAATGGCAGCTCAAAAGAAGCGTTCAGATCAAGTCGCCTCGGGCCAAGCACGAGCGGCAGTCACGTGTAATACTCTCGAGCACTCTGACCACATAATTATTTGAATCTCTCTAGGATGAAGAATCAGGAAGGACGCTGGGGTTACTACTGACTGCTGATGATGTTGGGTAGAAATTCGTTCTTATACCAACGCATCATGTTGCGACCGTTGCTCTCATTACATGTACTCTCGAGCATGAACTACGGACGATAAAAAAACGAACACTCTTAGGAAAGCAGCCGGGGGGCCCCCCTCCCCCCCCTGGCCATCTAGAGCTCTAGTATATGGCTTGAGCGCACAACACTTCGAGTACGTACAGTAGTGCCATACAGCGCGCGTGCCGTCTAACTCAGTTCGGACATTATCAACGGTATAATCGCCTATCTAACCCAGCAGCCAGAGCTGCCTCGCTTTGTGTCACCAATCGATGTTGTACTAGTCGTAATTTTCGTTCGTCACTTATTTCCCCCTCTATGCAGTAAGTACGCGACAGCACAAAAGTTGAAAAAATTGGGCGTTAAACACAAAGTCTGGATCGAGTTCTGCGTGAAACATAATAAAAAATGGTTTTTGGTTATGCTGGCGATAGTGTAGGATACATCCCGTCTCACATATGAATGAATGTGAGCCGTTGGCCCAAAATAAGTGTTACGCGATGTCGCTTATCGCTACTGTTACCCCAAAAGGGTTAAACAAATAATACTGCGGTGGGGCCTATATGGCGGTCAGAATAAGGCAGCCACTCAATATAGAGTGGTTGAATTCGGTTGGGGCCATGGTAAATAGGGCGGCCTTTCGATACAGGGCGGCCAAAATTCCTTCGCACTACACCGCCTTACATAGGCCCCGCTATACTGTACTGGTCGACTTTTCGTCGGCGACTGATCTGACACTATCGTACCTGTGGCACTCAAACAACAACAACGAACAGATGAATCTTCGTGGGGGCACCGACAGCAAGAGAAGGGGGCCGGGGTGCCCCGGCCGCGGGGCTGGACAAGGTCGCAGTCACCGCTGAGACAGCTGTTGATCTCCGCTTCCGGCAGTCGATCCGTTTCTCCAAAACGCGGCTTGCGGCCGAGTCAAGTCCGCGTAGAGCGTGGGAATAAGGAGGCATCATGCATCACATCATCTCATCATACCATGGATGGAGAAACTATATCTCCAGCGTCGGCAATAGGAACAGAAGAAGAAGGCGATTCTGCGCAGGGTGCCACAACTACTACTGCTGTCGTCGCATCTGATGTCACACCGAAAGATGGCAAACGTGGGATCCCAGGGACGGGGCAGCAGCAGCAGCCGCAGCAGCCACAGCAGCAGCAGCAAAGCCGCGGCGTCTGTATGCAGGGTGTGCTGCACCCTGTCTCGTACGACGAATGCCACCTACCTTCTGACCAAGCCGACGATGACTCGCGTCCGGCCAGCCCGGCGACGGTCATCTCTACTAGTACTGCTGTTATTGCTAGTGTGTGCGCGTCCAGTAGCAGCCATAACAACGACAACGACAACGACAACAACAACAATAACGACGCCGACGACGTTGGCGGCGACGGCAATGACAATTGCAACAGCGACGGCAACCACAACGACAACAACGTCACAATGTAACGGCGGTGCACCACGCGAAGCGATTCTGTATCCCGCCTACATAGCTCGCTGGAGGCGTCCGGTACGGCAACAAATCAAGGGGTGGTGGGCCAGAGAAAACTCTAACTAGAAAGGATTTCTGTCATAAATACTGACCATGATTTGTGATTTGCGAGCTTCCGTTGCAAAAACCATCTAAACATCAGGTGTAATAGCGACCTAAGCAGTGACTAGTTCGGTCTTGTCGGCCGTTCAGTGTGAATGCGCAAGCGCGCTGCACCACAAGGTAGTAGTATGTTGATTCGCGCGTGACGTACAGGGTACAAGATTTCCCGTAGCGGATACTAAAGCATTACGTAGTAGACGAGACCTAGCAGCCCTGGCGGTGCCTCGTGTGGTCGTTGTCGTAATCGTCACTTGTTTTACGTCCCTTTCCCCAGCGTTGCGTTTCAAGAACTCGTTGATGTCTGGTACGTACATATGATAGACGGTTTCAGGAAAGAAGGGCGCCTTTCGAAAGTGGGTGGGCGGGGCGGAAGCAGGATAAATGTACTTCGTACAAATGACATCGTGTCGGTATACACTTTGTGGTGAAGAGTGGTGATGTCTGGAGTTTATAGACATGCGCGCTCCATAATACGTATGAGTAAACATATGGCGTACAGTATGGGCCCACGAGAGCAAGAACAGCCCTGCAAGAAACTGGGGCTCGTTGTGTTTGGGACGTTATCGTAGGAGAACTTTACTCGGTACCTCATGCTCAGTGGTGGGCGCTATACTGAATCCTAAATCCTACCAGGTGTACAATAACCTATGCTCCATATTGATGTGTGGCGTGTATTTCAGCTCGTTGCTAACGTGTAAACGATGATGGGCTCGCTTGCCGATGCCAGACAGTTGCCCTGGGCAAGCTGATTGTGTTGTTGAGTTCAACAGGAAGGCTGATGAGGAGTAGAAGAAGAGTGGTCCAGAAGGGGCGAGATGCGTGTGTACGAGTTCATTCATGAGACTTCGCAAATCAAAGCAAGATCGGATGCCCCAGCCTATACTTATACGTATAAAAACAATAATCATCTGTGACCCTGAATGTTCCAACTGCATTTTCAAGATTTTGTACCAAATTCTAAATTCTGGCAGTCCAGTTCAAATACGTACGTACCTAGTACAACCTTGCTTGACTGTTTATTATTTATCACATATCAGCATATTAAGCTATCTGCTGTCCTGCCTTGAGGTTACGAATACTTACCAGACGACTCTGTTACCGAGCATTGACTAAATATCTACTGAATAGTGCTGTAACATACTCGTACTACGTACCAGTCTCTACCACGACCCCTCGATGGAGGCGACAACGTCAAATTTACAAATCAACTACCCTGGTAGGTGTCAAATTGTATTGATTTTCGAAATTCAGATCTATTACAATGTACTCTCTGCTTCTGTATTACATACCATTCTTCCAAAAATGCATTGGCCGGCCTTATCGATGGTGTATCTCCAAATGGTGCCAGTTGCCGTCGCGAATACCTTCTCGTTACCGGCGGTCACGAGGGTCTTCGGCTCCTTCAGCTTCTTGTAATATTTCATGCTGTGCCACAGTCTTGAAATCAGCTCGTTGTCTACCAAAGTGGTCCGACGCGCCATTGTCAACCAGAATCGCGAATCTGTCGGCGTTGGGGTACAAACCCCTTCCACGGCTACCAGTCATCAGCCCCGTAAACCGGAATCCGTTGTCGAAGTCGTATTCAAAACAGAGGGACGGCTTCTTGTCATCGTTGGCGGGAGGGGAGCTGGCGCTCAGCACAACCGAGGCCACGTGAGCGCCGTCGTTCTGCTACGGGCGTGGTGCTCCCTGCAAGTAACAGTCCACGTCGTCGTAAGAGGTGGTCTTGTGCACAGAACACGATTTCCGTCCAGCTGCGCCGTTGGATGATTTCTTGTGTTCTGTTAGTTGTGGGCATTTAACAGACGATTTTTCGATTTTGTCGTCCTTCTTGTCTTTGTTTTTCAAGCAGTTACGAGCATAGTGCTCATCCTTCTCATATGTCTCTGCTGCCATGACTGCGCCACATCCAGCGATCTGCCCTTTCACGCTGATGATGCGTGACAGGTCGTCGAGGTAGAGGTGTCTCATTGTGCTCTGTGCATAGTCGATGTCGAGCGACGCGGGCTACGATAGAGGTAGCACTTTTTGGCTTAAACGTTTTCTGGATAACGTGGCTCCGTCACCCAAAATCGTCGGAGTTTTAATTACTAGTTTTCAATCTGTTTTTGATTGTATACCTAGGTCATGCACGGGATTGCTCATCGAGTAGCACTTTCATTTTTGTCCAATAAAGTTATTTTGGGTGGGAGGTCCTCAAAGGCGGAGCCTCAGAAAAACATTGGGCGCACCCCTATCGTAGCCTGCGTCGAGCGTGGGGTATTTGTACATCATGAGGTTGATGTCTTGGACGCAAATGCGTCGAGCGTGGGGTATTTGTACATCATGAGGTTGATGTCTTGGACGCAAATGTCCTTGAGCCCCCGGTCGGAAAATCCGTTCGCCCATCTTCTCGCGCTCAGAGCACGCGATTTTTCCATTATTACGTCGCCAGGATCTTGGCCAGTTGCTCCATGGTTGCACGTGCGACCTTCATCCGTGACCTTGTTGTACTTGGCGACCAGCTCCTGTAGGACCTTCTACCCGTTTCCGATTGTCCCACTCTCGTCCGCATGTTTGAGCACGAGAAAGGATGCAGATTTTCTGTCATTAAACACAGAATAGCGTATTGGTCTTCGTTGGCTCTGTCGTACCCAGTGATATCTTGATTGGGATTAGCCTGCGCTCCAAGCGTACGGGGAACCGTAGGGAAAATTCCCGTGCCGGTCGTTTCTTCGGTAGGCCGAATCCTACCCTTGATTACACTCGTGGTATCGCGTTGCGTGATACCGAGTACCACCGCGAGTTTCTAGAGCCAGTCTTGGAAATCGCCTGTTTTCCGGCCGTCATTTTTCCTCAGTCCCTTGATGGTGTTGGTGAGGTTTATGGTCGTCAGGAGACTTTCGGGGTACATCCCTGTTGGTTGGGTCCCCCATGATGGTAGGTATAGTACTTCGAAGATCGGTCTTGTATGATACCCGCAGTTATTGTCGACCTATTTTCCTAAGAGCTTACTCTTAAGGATTTCCGTCTCGGGAAAAAAGTTCGACTAAGGAAATCCGGTCCGAAATATATTTGGAGTTTTGAGGACCCCTATCGATGAGGACCCCTGCCACTCCCCACGACGAACACTCGCAATTTGTTCGCTCGGTGCCCAACCTCGCTGTACTTACACACATACACGAAGTATTGTACGCCCCAAGGCGATGGCATCGCCTCGGTCCTGCTCCCAGCTCTTGGAATGCGCTGTGGCAGGAGCTATGCTGTTCGTCGCCACGATGCCTGTTGTTCTGTTCTCGCTCGTCGAAACCTATTACACCTACGTACCTGGTGTTGGTAAATCAGTGGCTTCTGGAGAAAGGTATTATATTAGAGAGACCAATGTCTGGAGAGACAGGTCAGAAAGTGGAGTGAACAAGAGGGGCGAGCG
>JAYJME010004695.1:0-10699 GCA_036873775.1 Costaria costata
GAGCGGGTTTCTAAACCGGCAATTTCGTTAAAGAATGGTTGGGGGGAATGGTTGGGGGGGCTACCGTAGAACGACTCGTCAAGGTAAGGGATAGGAATGAAAACGTATTTGCATGGCCCAATGGACTTCGCGAAAAAGCTGAAACTGCCATTCCATGTAGGGGGCCTGGACCTGCCAGAACGAAGAAGAAGGTATACCAGAAGCCGGGAGGAAGAGGAAGTAGATAAACAGATGTGCCCTTGTGGCAGAGCAATAGATAGTAGAATTAACATAGTCGGAGAATGTGAAATGAACAAGGAGGAACGGGATGTGTTAGAAGAAGAGATGAGGAAGATAGACGAATGTGACATGGAGAAGTTTGGTACCCTAGGTAGTAGCGAGAAAACAATCGCTATCTTAAGAGATAGATGGTGGCCACAGGCGGCGAAACAGGAAGGGGATAAGATTAGCAAAACGTTTCTTTGTAATCTATGGAAACAACGCAATGAGCGCCGGACAATTGTTTCTCCCAGAGCTGTCATCACTCCATCGCTGCCACTGGAAACTGTGGGCTCGCCGCGGGCCACGGTTCATCCCGCCAGTACCTGGCCATACTTTCAAGATAATCGACCCCCCCCACCGCTGCACGACTATCCGGCGACAAGAGCTTCGTCATCACCTGAGCTTCGCGACCAGAGCTCCGTCCTTCACCAGAGCTCCACCTTCACTAAACCTTCACCTTCATCTGAGCGTTGCCACAGTCTCCCGCAATCACTACCTTGGTTTTTCTGTCCCTTCAAGATACTACAAACAGCAAGGCGCCCTTTTCCTGACCAGTATCTCCGACTCCGGCGTCACTGCCACCCTCAGCGCCAACCAACTGTCCCAACCGACTCCAGCGTCGCCGCCGTCGCGGTCTGCTTTGGGCCTTCTACAACGACTTTTCCAGCCACCGCGCCGACGTCTACGCCGCGGAAAAATCTCAATCTACCGCCGCGGATACCGCCGACATCTTCACCGGCCCATGTTTACGGGCTGTTACAGTACCCACGGCCGCGACGCCTTCTTCGACCAACCATATTGGACTACTACAGTCTCGTCGTTTACCGTCACAGCGCTCCTACCGTATTGTTCGCGAACACTCTACACTCACCGCTTCGCGCTCGGAGCGCTTCCACGCAGCCGTTCAAGACCAACCGTCCCGATTTTACTGGACCACCGGGCGTCAACAGCGCTTCTACCGCATCTTCCGCGAACACCACGACATCACCGTCTCGCTCTCGGAGCACTGCAGCATACCCCTTTAGGTCCATCGGCCGCGTTTCATCGGAGTTTTCTTCACGCCCCTACACCATCCGATTCCAAGATCAAAATACGGCGTGCCTACTACACACCTTCGCGGAGCGTCAACTACTGATCCGCGAGTCTGCAACGCCACGAGACAGGGAGATTTGCTGGCAGAGTATCATCGCGTTCAGTCGCGCCTACTATTTTTTCCTGCTGTCCCTCCCCTTAACCAGGCTTCTGAAGCCTTCTGTACGTATTGAGTTTTGAGTTTTGACTTTGCGGTTCAGTTAGTTTCAAGGGTGCCTCTTCTTTGCCTTGACTGTTCGGTTTGCTCCGTTTTTTGCCCGCACGAACATGGGCGAGTTTGTGTCGGTGTGCTACTTTGGCCGTCCAGCCATCGGTTAAGCTTGCTCCGCTGTCGAAATTAGGCCAAACAATTGTTGTGGTTCTGTCTTCTGCTTCCCGCCGGTTTAGCTTGCCCCGTTTTCGTGACTAAGCTGCAAAGCTGCCGTGTTTTGCCTTCTTACAGCTGTTGCGTATCTTTCTTGGCCCTTCATCTGCTTGATGCACTACGTACGTCATAGGTGTTTATGTTATGCGTTGTGTTTGTGTTATTTCCGTCAAATCACTCTGCACAAGCCCCCCCTTCTCGGTTGGGCATTCACGTGATTTCGCGTATGTTTTTTTTTTCGCATCTTAGCGATCAGTAGGAACGGCTCTATAGTAGGCCGGCTTTCCAGAGTTTGACATCATCAACTTTTCGCTAGTATTTATGGGCCCAACGCTTGTTCACGACCCCCCCCTCTGTGCTTACTTATAGCATCAGCCCGCGAAACCGTGGTAGTTTCACCTGATCCTTTCTTAGTATGACCGTTGCTTGCACCGTGTGCATGCACCCCGCTAGTGTTTTTAAGTTACACGTTAGTTGATGCCCCCCCTCTATCCGGCTCTTGGTATCAGCACGCGAAATCGTTCCAGTTTCGTCTGACTCTTGCTCAGCCGAGGTATCGTCTGCACAATGTGATTGCAGTTTGGTGGCGTTTCTGGGCCGTACGTTGTTTCGCAACCCCCTTTTTCGCTTTCTCGCAGCATAAGCTGCGAATTCGTGTTAATTGTTTTTTCTTTCTTTATTTCTTTACTTTTCTTCCTCTTGCACCGTGTGTCGGATGTCCTCCCGTGCGTGCGTGCTCGGACCGCACACCCTTCCGTTTTCGCGTTCGAGCCAAGCTGGTATTGTTTGTTGATCTTATCCGTCGTGTCCCTGGAGCTTGACAGTTACGTGCCGGTTCGGGATACTGGCATACCTGGTATGGTGTATTATGTTAATCTTGATATCTTTGTGAGTATGAGATGACGCCCGGTATCACGTTCTGCTGTCCCTACCTCTGCTGGGAGATAATAAACGGCCTGGATCATCTAACCATCGACTCTCTCCGAGTGTCTTGACTATCGTGCTTGGGGCTGACGAACATTTCTCGCCATTTCTTGGCGCACTTGTTCTCTAACAGCCATAGATGTGCGCAGCTATCGACAGCAGTAGCCTTTTCCCCTTTTTCTGGGAGAGTTTGTTAGTGGGCGCCTAGTGCGCGTATTACGTTTGGATCATATTGTCTCTAAAGGGGCTACCTAATGGCTTTCAGTAGAGTCAGTATTATTGCCTCCTGGCTCTCCAATGTAGCCCCTTCAAGATGTTATGTTTCTACAGCACGACGCGTGATCTTCTTTGTAGTTTTACTTCCATTTTCCACGGCCCGTGTACGTAGTCTGCCTACGTTTTGTGCATACCGACGAACCATTGAGTTTCGTACCTCGCTATGGCTCCCACCGTCTCGTTCTTCCTTCGCCCTACGCCCTTGGTGGCAGCATCGATCATTCCCGCGGGCAGTTTTGTTTGTTTCGAGTTATTAATGTTTGGTGGCCCTTTCTTGCGCCTTGGCAGACCTGTTTTCCCACGAACAGCTTCTGGGCGTTCCAGCTATTGTTACCGTGATAAGGTCGCACGTTATCGACCATTGGCTCCCCTTCGAGAGCCCCCGTAGATCCCACGCCGGCGGTCCTGTGCTGGCTCCCCAGCCCAGTTGTCGGTTCTACCTGACCCCATTCTTCGTGTTGCTTGTACCTGCTCTCAAGGGCCCTCCGTCACCGAATCTGGTTCCAGCTTTGCAGCCAGAAGGTCTGCTCCTCTTGACTAGGTTTTCGTTTCTTTTTTCGGCATACCTGCCGCAACGGCCCGACGGTACCGTCCTCCATCCTGGCTTTGCAGCCAACAGGTCTTGTTCCTCTTGACCAACTTTTCTTACTTTTTTCGGCATACCTGCCCCTGGGGTCCTACGACATCGGCCTCCGCCCTGGCTTTGCAGCCCGTCCTGACTGTGCAGATGACAGGTCGTCCCCTCTTGACTCTCCGGTGTTTTCTTGTGTTTTTTCAGCGTACCTGTCGCAAGGGTCCTGCGCTTTCGGCCTCAGTTTGGCTTCACAGCCCCATACTATATATCTGGTAGGTCGTTTCCTGTCGAGTCCCCTTCGTCTTTTTTGGCGAGCCCGCTTTAGGACGATTGGCGTTACTACGTACCCTCTGCGGCCAGTAGTCATTTCAAGCTAGCCTTTCAAGGTCCTTTGTTATGGCCCCCCCTTTTCAGGTTGCCGTGCGCCGCTTTGACACGACATGACTACTTTCTACTTTTCCCTTCTTCGGTTAGCCTTTCATGGTTGCGCCACGCCATCGACACCGTGTTTCCGACTTATAGTACCCAGCTACGGCTTTCTTCTTCTTGTTTTCTCTGTTCCCTGCCTGCTTTCTGGGTAATAGTAATTTCCAGCGTTGCTTCGAGCTGCACGCATATCTTCTTGCCGATCCCATTTTGGCTTTCTTTGTTCACGGTTGAATAACCTAGCGATTTTTGCTGGCATTGTTCCCGTTATAAGCTGTGAATAGCCCCTCACGAGGTCACGTTCTTGACGCGCTTCGGGGCTTCCAATGGTCCTTCTGCATTTTGGTTCGACTTTTCAATTTCGTCTTTCTTTGTGTATTGCTTCCGGCAGGTGACTTCATGCCGTATTTGTTGAGTTTTCCTGGTACCGCACCCAGTTACCAGGTAGCTTCTAAGGTTACCCTGCTGTCGACCTCCGTTTCAGCTTTCCGGCGTGCCTCACGCTCCAGTACCACAATTTCGGTGTTGTCAGTGACACCAATTCGATGATGTTTTCCTTTGCGTTCTCGCGACTTGTTTTGGTAGCCTCGGTTTTCCGTCTACAAATCGATCAAGGACCTTATGCTAGCCTCCTAGGTCCCCACAATACGGCCCCTGCTTCCGTTACTTTTCAGCGTACTGGTTATTTCTCTTTTGCCTTTCGACCAATGGCCCCACGCTAGCCTACGTTCTTAGCGTACTGGTTATTTATATTTTGGCTATCGACCAAGGGCCCCACCTCGGCCTTCCAGGTTCAACGTTGTGGACCCTGACATTGTTTTAGGCAGCGTGCCTTCCTTTCTCTCTTCTTTACTTTCGGCCAATGGCCCAACTGCCCGCCTCTTAGGCCCCGCGCTCCAAGCCCCAAATTCGTTTGCCCTTCACAGCATGACATGTTTTCCTTTTCCCCTTTGGATTTTGTTTCCGCGTCTATACCTTTATTTTGTTTCCCTTCGCATCCTTGCACTCAGTTGTCTTGCCCTTCGTGTTTTCGTAGCCCGTATGATATTGCTATATCGCAAGTACACACCCAGCCTCGCGTTTATAATTTCATGAGGTCCACCACAGGGTTTTGACTCTTGTCATGAGGCGTATAAGCCTCATTATTACGAGGTGTGGGGGAATCTACAGCGTCATTTTCGTTTGTTTCGAATAGTTACATATTCGCCCCCCTTTTCAATTTATGGGTGTTTTGTTGACATCCTTTGATTGTCGTGTGATCTGCTACGACTATTCAGGGTGGGCTAATGTGATGGAGTGCCATACGGTATTCGTATCCGTAGCCATAGATATACCAGGTATGAAACAGAAACAAGAGTCATCTGATAGGTGATGGGATGTGCCATGTCAAGGCCATATACAATAGTAGATCGGGACGAGGGAAGTTGGTACTCCGACGGCGGATAATCCTGTTGCCCCATCCCCCTATCGTCAGTCTGTTACCTTGGAGTACTTTAGAGGCTGTACTTTGGTGTTCTAGCTGTTTACGTATGATCTGGGATTTGGGTTCTATCGGCCTTCCTTGTGGCCGAGAACTGTGGGCCAACGGAGAGATTAATTGATAAAGCGCCACGAACCATGAGGAGAGCGCTTCCCAGCACCGACAACCCTGCGTCCCACTCGGGGCATACCTTGACATTGGGGGGATCCCCGTTTGTTTCACGTCAACGAGGGCAACGGAGTCAACGGGGGCATGGAAACATGCTGGGAAAATGCTTCAAAACTCACAACTGAAACCGGCCAACATGATTGAGATACCTAGGTTGTGCGCAAACCACAGAAACCGAAGGCCTACAGGCCTGAACGAATCGTACAGTGTGGTGTTCGTGCAGTACATGGGCCAACCGGGGATTATATGTTTTGTCCCCGCTTCGAAATGATGCCTTACTGTGCTTGGACGAGAGGAAATAGGGGAAACAATTCAGAAACGCTGAAAAAGGCTGTTTCTCGGAACATTTCCGGTTCCAGCTGGGGAAATACGCATCCCTGGTAAGCTATAGTACAGGAGTACCCAAAAAACATCTGAAAACTTCGAAGGATCGTGACGTACACCACATGAATACTTGTATAATAATTGTAAATATACAAGCTTTTGCGGCTTACGCTGACCTGCTCATGAAGCGGCTCCAAGATTAATGACACACGAACGCGCTTAACCCTATTAGTACCACACTGTACATAAACCGTACTGTATCTGAGTCTTAGTCTGTCCCCACGAAGGGAGTGCAGTCCTGAAGGGGTCAAAAGCGTTCAAGATGTTGTCACATTTTTTACACAGAGAAGTATGCATCGTATTCTTCCTGATATGCCATATAGACAGCTAGGCCGCAGAGGGAACAGGGGAAACAAATGGAGGACTATCCTGCCCATTGCGCGTGGGCGGCATCTAATTTCGGAGTAGGGGCAAGAAACGGTTTAGGCCTCTTCTGTGTTATTTGGCGAGCATTCGAGCGCGAGTGATCGTGGGCCACCAAGCGTCTTCGAGGCCACCTTTGGGGCATTTTATCGAACCACAAGAAACGGAACAGCATGAACAAAGCTGGTGACCACAACGTACGCGTCCAGCGGTGCCTTGAGTACCTCACCGTGTTCGACTACACACTGTAGTACCGCAAGGGAAGCGCCAATGGGAACGCCCATTTTATGTCCCGCCTGCCACAACCTGCGATCGAGGACGACCGTGGTGGATCCAGCCGTCTCACCTCCGAGGACGACTGGGATACCTATCGTATCCGGGGCTGCGATATGTGCACTCGCTTTTCGCCGGTTCGGCGTTGGTTTGGGTGGGCTGGTGCCCCGACCTAATAGTTCTGTCGTGCATGGGCTCCCTTTGGCCTCTTATTATGTGAGTTTTGCGAGTTTTTCGCAAACGGGCCACATACGAGAGACATCGACAATTCTGATCCCACGGGGACATTCGTCGCTCGTGTTTCTGTTTTAAATACTACTAATACCAGTGGTTGCACGTCTCGGCCGCGCGACCAGTTTGTTTGCCGCCGACACCGCCTTCGCTTCGGGTTTTTTCGTTTCCTCCGTTCCCTTAGTGGGTCGGGCTCCTCACACGCCCCACTATCGCGATAGACATCGATCAGCTGGCGTCTTCACCAGCGATCCCTACGCGGTTCGCCCACCCCGACGTGATTGTAGATGTGGCCGCGTCCACCCCTTTGCCCCTCAACACTCCGCCCCCTCCGCTGTCTCCCGCTACCGGTATGCTGCCGTCTCCAGCCCGTATTTCTACTCTGACGCGCCGACGAACAGCCGACGCCACAGGGGGCACGCAGCTTACTACTAGCCACGGGTTTGAACCCAGCTTTGGCCCTCGCTCTTCGCTTCGATGGAACGCACCTCCCCGCGTTCTGAGTGCCTGCTACCACCTTTCGCCGTCGCTGCGAACCCACCTCGTGCCCCAACGGCTGCCCCGACGGTACCCATTACACCCGACCGCGTCAGAGCCAGGCCTGTGGGAACTTTTTTTTTGAAGGCTCACGACCCCCCTGCATCCCCTGCTGATTTGAATGAACTCGGGGCTGCCGTCAAATTTCATTTTTGGCGATTCCGCTGCGTGATATCCAT
Organism: Costaria costata; assembly: GCA_036873775.1. Lineage (NCBI taxonomy): Eukaryota > Phaeophyceae > Laminariales > Agaraceae > Costaria > Costaria costata. The sequence continues at coordinate 7,533 of JAYJME010004695.1, forward strand.
ACAGCGACTGGGAACAGGAGCAACACGTACAGTCTACGTGCCATGTCACCAGCATCCGAAGGGCCCTCCTCTTTGGAGACCCAGGAACTTGTCGGCAAAACTCGACTCCATACAACCGACGACGGCGCCGTTCCGCTCGCCCGTCAAGCTTCGACCCCCCCCCCCCCGCCGTATTTCCCCGGCAAGTGAGACACGCGGCTTGTATATGTATACGCCCTTGGACTGTGAAAGCCTCCCACTCGACAGCTTGATCCTGCCACCTTGGGGCGACACGCACCCTACGCATGTTGGAATGGGATTAGTAGCCGGTTGGTTTGGGCATTTACACCCAATGGTGGATTCAAAGCTGTCAGTAGGGCCAAACATGGAAATAGTCGTGGTTGTCGGTTCGCCGGCCTATCGTCTCGATGCTCCTTTCGGGTCCGGCTTCCCGACCAACGTCAATTACTTCGCCCGCTCACCAATCACGCATCGCGGTCATACCTACCTTTACAGCTTGCTCTCAACCGGCCGTTTCGGCCATCGCGCTGATATGTTTGCTGCCACTGTTATCCAAGCTACGGCCGACGACGCTGCCAACGTGCTCATCAACCGGTTCATCATATTATTGGACAACGGCCGCCAGTTCTGCTCAAAGCTAATTGTGCACGCCATTTTCGAGCTTCTTGGAGGTCATAGAATCGCAACCAGCCCTAACGGCAACGGCAGCGTAAAGCGTGTGAGTCACGCGAAGGTGCCAATGCTGGCTATAGTCGTTAATGAGCGCAACATGCACGGGATGCGCGACTTCTTCGCGTAGACTTTGCCTACGGCAATGCCGTCAGTGCAGCCGCCGAATTACCTCCAAACGAGGTCCACATGGCCAGGCTTCCACGTCTCCCTCTCACGATGTTCGAACGCGTCGGGGTTGCCGGACAGGTTTTAGAGTTTGTCTCGTGATCAGCTCCCATATTGTAATCTGACAACGGACCGTCAGTGGTACACACACATGTTTGTCGCGGTCTAGCTCGGGTAACGCTATCGATCGAGGATGATCACGGAGGGAGACACAAAGCTCACAGGGCACACCTAAATGTAGTATACTATTTACCGAAGCGACTCCATACGCCGGGTAGAAGCGTTCCACATGGAAATACTTCAAACGTAGAGCGTAGAGTCATGAAGGGCAGTACGGATGAATACCGATATATCAATACCCCGCTACCGAAACCCCTGTTTATGTTGTTGGCCCTTGCTTTTCCGGTCGTTAGTGGCAACAGTCGAGGCGGTTGCTCACCAAACCGAAAGAGGGGCTTGGACGCTCTAATAGTCGGCGCCGTTGACGGAAACTGTGGTGGTTCTCCAGCAAAATAACAAAATGCCTGGTAACAAACTGTGCCGGGGGTGGGGGGGCGTCGTGCCGTTCAGTGTGGTACAACAACCCTCCGAAAACTCTTGCCCAAACAAATCCTGCCATTCCGGCATCCAGCGCATAGAGTCCAAAGACGCGCCGTCAGGATCGTCGCACAGCCCCGACGTTCCGATCACTACTACCACTACTGCTGCTGCTGCTGCTGCTGCTGCTGCTGCTGCTGCTGTACTATAATTGCAGCTTCGTGCTCGAACCTCGATTTTTGAACACCTTTGGGGCTTCAGCGGGAAAAAATATCGAAAATAATTGACGCAAATGCCGAATCCCCCAAAGTCCATTGTGTACATATACATATAAAATTACAGCACCGGCAACACGAAGCAGCCTGAGCTGCTGGGAGTAGGGGGAGTAGGGTGTGCCCGAACTGCGATGCCAGGAGCTCTGTCACACGCGCCGAAGAGTGGTGGTGCTTGAACTGTCACACGCTCTTCCTGGTCGCTTGATAAGAGCGTACTCGTAGGTGTTTTGGTCTCAAAGGATAGGTCCCAACACAGCGTAAACATGTTTTAAGCGTTTCTGTCTGGGGTTGTTTGTTAATACTGTACCAGGTAGATTACTTGTCGATGTTTAGATTGTCTTTACAGTAGCATCTGTCTAGATGCTGTCTAGAAGCTGTCTACAGTAGATGTTGTCTTGAAGTTGTCCAGATGCTATGTAGATAATCATGTCCAGAAGCTGTCTAGAAGCTGTCCAGATGCTGTGTAGGAGGTGCCTCTAGATACGTCTATTAGTAGTGTAGATGCCGTCTACGTACAGTAGATATTGTCTAGATGCGTAGATGCTGTCTAGATATTACCTGGATGTTGTCTAGATGTTGTCTACTGTTGTAGATGACGTCTACAAGTATATGCTGTCTAAATGGCGTCTATATGCTGTCTACATCACGTCTAGATGCTGTCTAGATGATGCCTGCGGCAGATGCTGCCTAGATGCTGTCTAGATGATGCATGATGTCGAACGGAATGCGCGAGGTAAGATCGATCGTCCGCATTTCGAGGCTGACGTTCGCATGTGATGACGTGTTGGGGTGCAGTCTCCACCATGGCGGTAGCGGACCGCGGCCTGCTGCGTGCGAGCTAAGCTCCGGTCTTGAAAGACAACGGGTGAACGCGATTATAATCCGTGGTTGCCGACGAAACAGTTTGAAGCCAGCATCACGGCGGGCGACTCCTGCCTCTTGCCTAATGCGGGAGTGGAAAATACGGGCTCGCTTGACCTGGGACGGACCCCTTCTATTTGAACTCGTAACACAACGTCGAATTGATGTTGAGAACTACAGTACCTGGTATAACATATGTTGAGGACACGTTGTCAAGCTCAGAACTATCACAACGTAAAATTAACCTGAGACGCTACGAAAGACTTTTCGTATGACATGTTCAGAATAGTTGAGATTTTGTTCAGCTTGGCAACGTGCTCTCAGTCCTCAACATATACTATGGTATTGACAGCAGTGGTTCTCCACATGGGGACACTGTCGTGGGTCTGCCAACCTCTGCGGCTGGCGAAGGGCGTTGCGGGTCTGACTTTGCGGCCGATGTTGTTGCACCACACGGCAAAGAAGCTTCGGGTTTTGCAGGTGGGGGCGGGCGGCATTGACTGTGGGTTTCGAGCACCCTGGCGGTGGTGATGCCCTCCATATTTCTACTGTAGAGCAGGGTAATCGTTGCCCTGCTGTTCCCTAGGTGTTACCATTTAGTAGTTTCGTTGTTTTGTGTTGCTTTTATGACACCTGGTACATGATACAGCAGCGCGG
>JAYJME010004696.1:0-10699 GCA_036873775.1 Costaria costata
CCGCCAGCGCCCGCATTGCCGGCCCGGGCGGCCGGCCGGACCTGAGCCTGAGCGTGCCGATGCCCGCGCTGACGAACGTCGCGTCGCAGTCGAACATGGGCACGTCGACGATGATCAACCGCATCGACGGCGAATGGCACCAGACGTTGGTGCAGACGAATGCGCTATCGTACGCCCAGCGCCTGCTGCCGCGCAACGTCGAGCTCGTGCGGCACGGCGGCCCGCTGAGCCAGTTGCTCGACGGACTGGGCGCGTCGACCATCCTGCGTCTCGACGTGGTGAAGGACGCGCAACTGGTGCTGAACCTGCCGACCCCGTTGAAGGCCTTCGATGAACCCGGAAAACCACGCTGACGCCACGCCACTTCACGGCACGCCCGCGCCGAAGGAATCGCCCATGACCCGTCCGACCCACGATCTCGTCGTATTCGGCGCCACCAGTTTCGTCGGGCAGATCCTCGCCCGCTACCTGGCCGAGTACCTGTCAGGCAGCGGCGAAACGCTGCGCTGGGCCATTGCCGGCCGCTCCGAAGCGAAGCTCAGGCAGGTCAGGGATACGCTGGGCGCGGCAGGGCAGTCGGTGCCGATCATCGTCGCCGACGCGGCCGACGAAGCGCAGCTTCGCGTGCTCTGCGCGCAGACGCGGGTGGTCGTGTCCACCGTCGGCCCCTACGCGCTTTACGGGGAGCCGCTGGTCAGGGTCTGCGCGGAAACCGGCACCGACTACTGCGACCTCACCGGCGAGACGCAATGGATTAAACGGATGATCGACAGGTACGAGCCGGCGGCCCGACAATCCGGCGCGCGCATCGTCCATTGCTGCGGCTTCGATTCGGTGCCGTCGGACATGGGCGTGTTCTTCCTGCAGCAACAGGCGCGACAGCAGTGGGGCGTGCCGGCCGAGCAGGTGAAGATGCGGGTGAAAACGCTGAAGGGCGGCGCGTCGGGCGGCACGGTGGCGAGCGTGATCAACGTCGTCCGGGAAGCGGCGGCCGATCCGGCGTTGCGCCGGGAACTGCTCGATCCGTATTCGCTGTGCCCGAACGGGCATGGCTTCACGGCCCGCCAGCAGGCGGTGCGATCCGCCGCATTCGATCGCGACTTCGACGCATGGATCGCGCCCTTCGTGATGGCGGCGATCAACGAGCGCGTCGTGCATCGCTCCAATGCGCTTGCCGGCAACGCGTACGGCAGCCGCTTCACGTATGACGAAGCGGTGATGACGGGCACGGGCCTGAAGGGCCGCCTGACCGCGGTGACGATGGTGGCCGGTCTCGGTGCGTTCATGGTGGGTGTCGTCATCAAGCCGGTGCGCAGCCTGATGGAGCGCTTCCTGCTGCCGAAACCCGGCGAGGGGCCGAGTGCCGCGGCGCAGCTGGCCGGCCGCTACGATCTGCGCTTCTTCGGCCGCACCGACGACGGGAAGACCCTGCGCGTGAAAGTCACCGGCGACCGCGATCCCGGCTACGGCTCAACGGGAAAAATGCTCGGCCAGGCCGCGATCAGTCTCGCGCAGGATTGCGTCGGCGACGGCGTCAAGACTGGCCGCGGCGGCGGCTTCTGGACGCCCGCGACGATGTTCGACGCGCGCTACGTCGAGCGCCTGGAGCGCCATGCGGGGCTGCGTTTCGAAGTGATTTGAGCGCGCATCGTCCGCGCGCCATTCGACAGGAAGCCGATAAATATCGGATTGCGAATCAACATCGGGAGGCAGCTGACAGTCACGACGACACAGATGGCACAGATGGCCGGACACGATCCGGCCGAGGAGTATCGGAACATGAAGATCGGGGAACTGGCGGAACGCACCGGCCTGACCCCTTCGCGCATCCGCTTTTACGAACGCATCGGTCTGTTGACGCTCGTCGAGCGCGAAGCGAACGGCTATCGCACGTATCCGCAGGAAGCGGTGACGGTGCTCGACCTGATCACGGCCGCGCAGAAGGCGGATTTCAGTCTCGACGAGATCCGCACGCTGATGCCGGCCGACCTCGCGCGGTGGCCCTGCGCTTCGTTGCTGAACGCGCTGTGCGGCAAGGTGCAGGACATCGAGGCGCTGGAGGCGCGGCTCGCGCAAAGCAAGGCGCAGATCGTGGCACTGATCGCCGACATCGCCGCGAAACCGGAGTCGGTCGATTGTGCAACCCATGCGAAGCGATTGCTGTCGCGCATCCCGCCGGGGAATGCGGCGGAGGGCGGCGAGGCGACGACTGCCGCCGCCGATCGCGATGAAGCGGTTTTAGGAGGAGCGTTAGTTCCCAGGGTAAGGGGAGGTCGGGATGTTTAAGTTAAGCGCGTAGTTCAGATAGGATATTTTTGACTTTCATGTATTTTTTTGATTGCTCATTTTTCGATCTGGGTGAAGCGTGTATGGATAAAAAATGGACTCCATTCGTCGTCGAATGGAGTTCGATATGCCAATGCGCAGTTCGAGAAGTTCGCCATTGAGAATGGAGTGCGCCCATTTCCTAGTGTGCGGGGTATAAAGAATTTGTCCGGGTGCAATTTCGCACAAAGTCATCATCACCACTGGCACTCATTTTTCTGTGGAGATAGATCAACTCTTTATGAGCAGGCCAAACTGCTTCGCGTCGGATAAATCGATGAATATCCTTAGCGTTGGTAATCTCACCGGACCATCGAAGCGGTGTGTGCTTGTCAGTGCTGATTTGCGTCCCGTCAAAGACTACATGCAGAGACGACACGAGCCAGAAACCAGTCTCATTTTCCGCTTTTTGAACGAGCAGCATTACTTAGGCACATAATTACCAATTCACCTCTTAAAAATCTACACCCGCCTCAACAAGATCTTAATTCGCGAGTGCGATCCAAGCAGAAGACCGGCCCCGGTTGAGTCAGATCTAGCCGACTTACGCCCGGGGCATTGACGATTACATTTCATTCGGAAATGAGCGAGGGCCGAACCGCTCTGGCTTTTAAGTTTCCCGGCGTCACTCTTTTTGCACGATGTATTTTCCAAGGAGAGAGCTGAATGCAGGGAGTACTCTGGTATCTAAAATTGTTCTCGCCCAGTTCGCCTGTCCATCATGAGCGGACGCAGAGAGGCGCAATAATGCGATATGAATTCGACTCAATAGTGAGAGCGAATTTGTGTTGAACGCAGTATCGATCCAGACGTTGGCATTCTGCCACTCACGTGCGAGATACTGAAAGATGGAAAACGTGATTGGTTCGACAATTCCCGCTTTAAAGTGCACAATCTGCCCGTATCCGGGCAGGTCAACGGTCGGAATAAGACGCATTTGATCGTCGCCACTCGGTCTTCGCAAGACGATGTTAGCCGCGCCAACTCGTTGCAAAATCTTTGGATCGATTCGGATACTACCATCGGGTGTTTCAATTGTCAGCGGTGAGGCTGCCAAATGAGAAAGTATCAACCACTGAAAAGAGTTGGGATAAGCCTCGAGGGGCCCGTTTTCTCCTATGTCGATTTCGTGTCGCTCGCCATCGATTTCAATCGACGCTCTACCGTCTTTTTGGACCAAGACCTCGATCGCTCCTGCACCTGGAAAGTACGTGGCAAAGCGCGTACCCGGTGCGATCTGTTCGATCTCCGGCCGTGTTTCCAGAAGGGATGTGACGAATTCAGATGCAAGTGGACCAAGTCGCTTGATCGTATCCAGCACCGCTTGTGCGGCAATAATGTCGCCGAACGGCAGGCAGCTTGCCGCGGCTGCGATATTTCTAGCAGCGTACGAAGAATCTTGCCGGACCTGCGAGTCAAGCTCCCTAGAGAGTATCTTCGCTAGTTCGCTGGCTAGTAGCTCGGGCAATCGGATATAAAGGACTGCGGGTCCGGAACCATGCATGGCGGGTTTAGCGAATCCATGATCAACGAGTCCCTTCAATTCATCTGCGTTAACGTATTGTCTCAACGTTTCACGACGAACGACGTTCACTTCGACTGATTCTGAAATTAACAAATCATCTCGATCGTGGTCTTTAGCGTCAGTCACCACCGCAGATGCTATCGCATTAAACAATCGTCGTAGTTCATGATCATCGAATCGGTCTCTCGCGTGCCGAATGAGGTCGAGGCTGAGCAATGGGGGCAAAGCAAGGGAGCGATCGGGAGGGGCTACCGCAACTTCAGTGAGTAAAGGAGTACATATAGATCGAAGAACCCACGGTTGCCGAAATTCGGGCGAGAAATTCGCACCCGGCTGAAATGAGAATCGTTGTTTCATCAATATTTGCTGCGCGCGTTGAAACTCCTGATCATCTAATGCTTCCAGCTTTACCCGTTTGGTGCGCCGACCAATGACAGACAGGCCCCTCCGGTTGGGAGCGGTCGTAAGGCTATCTGCCGGGACATCATCGACGGCAACAATGATCGACAGCCCTTGGCCATCTGTCAGCGACGAAAGATCCTCAATCTCCCGACGACCATCGTCATCGCCTGCGCTAAACCCGTCAACTAAAAGTAAAAGTTTGTTGTCAGCGTCTTGAGAGATCAATTTCAACCAGACGCGTGCTTCGTCACGAGTCACCGGCCACTCGAGTGAGCGCGAGAGCGTGTCCGAAAGAGATTGCAGAATATCGCATCCTGAGCCGCTTTCGATGTAGAGTGAGGCCAGTGCCGGTTGTGAATTTGTGCGCAATACAATCTCACGCAACACGCTGCTTTTGCCGGCGAGAGGTGGTCCTTCGAGCAAGATTAGTCGCTCATTGTTGAGAACGTGTGTAAGTACACTTGCCGTTGCTTTGCGCGGAAACAAAAATCCACGTGCGAAGGTGCGAGAAGGGTTTTCTTCAGATGCGCTGAGCTCCGCCAATATTTCACTCGTAGTTTGACGTATAGCCGATCTCCATACGCTGGAATTCGTGCCCATCAAAGTATCAACGGCCCGTTTAATATCAGCGGTTGCTGCTCTCGTTGCACTGGTCATAAGTGCATAAAATGCCTGTTCTGTGCGTGCTTTTGGCTGCCACGAATGACCACTGTGGGTTTCAATAATCTGCAGTTCTGCACCGTTGGTTACGATAACCAGCGGTGGGGATGGATTTAATAATCTCGCGTATGAAAGGCCTTGGGCATTATCGTTGTCCGTGAGCGGAATGCCAGGTCGCTTGAGTTCGAGTACTGCAATTGGTCGATCACCTTCGTATAAAAGTATGTCAGCGCGCGCTTCGGCTCGGGACGCTTGTTTGCCATCTATTTCAATCTTCTTGCGCCCAAACGTGAGCGAAAACGTCGTTTGATGTCGGATTGACCGTCGATCGAGCCAAGGGAATGCTAGTTCAATTGCGTTGTGAATTCGTGCTTCGAGGTCCGCCTCCGTGGGCGCAACCGTTAATTTATTTGTGGGCATATAAGTTGTTGAATTCTGGCTTTTGAGTGCCGCAGACGCCGTCGGCTAGATCGTCTAGGATCGCTATGCTGACCGTGTGACGCAGGAGGTTGGCAGGAAGTAGAACCTTCTTCGCAGGAGGCAGCGAGAATGGAGGTTACACGTTTACGCACAACATATCGGTCAAATGGAATCCCCTGAAGGAGATTGCGAGCAACGAATTTAGGATTGCATCGATGTATTTGAAGTAATCAACCGCCACGGATACGTCGTCCTTTCCCCCCCCCCCCTGGCAGGAGTGTACTGCATACGGAGGCAAGCTCGGTTGAGATTGCGTAACAAAAAAAATCGATTGGAATCATCTGTTTAGGAAGCGAATATGCTAAATATATTCTTCATATTTTACGAGAAACTCGGTCCGCACGGGAAAATGGATTCCGTCGTATGACTCATCATGCAAGGTTGGCACGGACGAAGTCATTTATTTTTGTTGATGTTCATTGGTGTGTTGCTTCCGAGTGGCAGGCAGTTGTCAAAGGCACTGAGAGTTTTTCGTGTGTCGACGTGGCACGCGAACGATATTCAGAATTGGAACAAGAGCGATGCAGCCCAGGAAGCCAGCGATAAGGCATGCACCGCTCCGTATCTCCACCCACTCTGTGGGCAGAGCGGTAGTGACGAGCATGATAATTGCCGCGGTAATGAATGCAGCGATATGGACGCGAAAGTCGAAGCGAAGTTCTTTAATATCCGTAAGCGAGCACTTCACTTCCTCTGCGAGATGATCTTCCTTTTTGCGCAGCTTAGATAGATCGAGAGGCTCGACGGAGTTTCCAGTTTGTGTTTCTTTCGCTCTGTTCCATTCGGTTTGGATCAAATCGAGCGACGGAAACCTTGATGGCCAGGATGCATGAAATTCGACGCCATACGCACTTAATAACGGTATCGCCCAAAGCGGTTGTTCGAGTGACTCTACGAATTTGTCATCCAGGACCGCCCAGAATTTTTCTGCACCTGCAAACTTTTCGCGATAGATGGCGATCCGATCCGCCGCGGGATAGGTACAAGGTGTCACCCACGCGGGAATCCAGTCTTCTTTCATCTCGCGCAGAAATGCGACGCGGTTCTTGCCTTCACCAGCGAGGAATAACCCGAGTCCTTGGATCCAGTCGTATTCTGCTCGGTTGGGACCCTCTTCAGCGCGCGCCGGGTCGAGGAAAAAGGCGCGGTGCGACTCGATCTCGTCGGTGTCCAAAGAGTCTGGCCACCACTTCCAACTGCAGCCAATCGTTTGGCGCGTCGGGACCATCGCCGGGAACGATTTGCCAGTCGGCGAGCGGTTGCTGAATGGCAGGACAGCTCGAAAAAATTCATTGCCATCCTTGGGGCCATAGCCTCCGTCGTGCAAGCCATCAGTTAAGCGAGATCCGCTCGGCCGTCCGATCACGTCGACGAGTAATTTTGCGTCGACGAGGGAGGTAACTTCTCTTCGGAGAGTATCCGAAATCCCGTCGTCGACTTTGGCAAGTACGGTTTGATGCATCTTCACTACCACCTCTCATAAACTCGCACAGCGAGAGTACGCCGAAGATTCGGCTGCATTCTTTATCGACAGCCGAGGATTCGCAGCAACGGCACTACGCTTTTTAGCATCCGTGTCACCTCGTCAAGTCATATTGTGGCGACTTCAAATCTTCGCACACGCTATGCCGGTAGTGCTGCAGTGGTACACGTTGCTCGAAGGGGGGGGGCGTCGTCCTCATCGCCTCGCGCAACGAATGTCCCATTTCAATCGTTGGCTGCGCTCGGTGTGTTAGCTAAATCGAATGCATCTTCCGGCTCGAACCCATCGATGAGCAGAGATAAAATGACATCGCGGAAGTCCGCGATGTTCTCAGGAAGTTCGTTCTTGTGTGCGATGTAATATTGGAAGCGAAGCTTTTCTGCCTCTTCCGGTTTACGCTTGGCGAGAGGAGGCACGAGCGTTCTTTGCGTCGCAATGTACGTCGCGAAATCGTGCGATCTACTTTTCCAGTCAAAGTCGAAAGCTTCTCGCTGGACCTCGGGGGCAATATGCCGCTTATCGTAGCGGCCACCCGGTTCGTCGGTCAGGCCGTTCACAACGAGGCCAGCTAGGTCCGGTAGTCGGAGCGTTTCGCAAAAGTACTTGACCACATCAAGTCGTCGGCCTGTCGAAACAGGGATAGCGTTCTGTGCCTCGGTAGTCGACGGGTGGGCGGCTTTTGCCTGCTCGACGAGGCGCTTGTAAGTGATGGTCCTGCGCTCAATTGCACACTGGACAAGGATGGGGAAATAGAGTTCGGCAAGAACGATGTCCGTTTTAGTGAATCGCATTGTGTGTGGCTGTGATGTTGGTTGGATGCGTGGCCGTATGGAACCGGTGCAAAAGAAGGCTTCCGAAGCGTGATTACTTTGGCGCTGCCGAGTCAACCTTGATAAACCTAGTGATTTTTTTTATCGGCAGCTAGTCAAGGAACTTTAAAATTTTCAAGCGAAACGATACCGACTGACACGTTGCTGCAACCGAAACCGGCAAGTACGCGCACAAGCGGCCGACAACCGGCTAGATACGGACGCCGGCAGGTTGCAGGCTGCGTAAAATGTCACGCCGACCATGCTCTCGGCGGGTGCAGTGGCGTGGTCGGACATGGCAGGTCTTACCGTAAGACAGCACCATGCATGCTCCTGATTTCTACTTGACTCAGTGGCAGGACAACGCAAATGGCTCCGTTCATTGCTACGGCTTGGTCGATCGCAAACACTTCGCCCCCCCAGGCACCTAAGAACATCGGTATTGAACGGTATTTTTACGACAAAGACGGTCACCGCTGAGGCTTGTCAGGCACTAAGGACCTTCGCGAACTGCCAACACCTTCACCTACCCGGAGTCATTTTGGCCAAGCGATGGGAACTGCAAGCTTTTGCGCTCGATGCTAACGAATTGGACCGATAACACAACCCACGCCGAATCGTGGAGTCCGGAGTGGCATGTACACAGCGTTGGACACGCATTGAGAAGAAGGATCCGGGTACTGACTCCCATTTAGGCGAAGGCGTCGAAACGGGCGCTGGCGTTTTGCTACACGCCGCTTCGTCCGGGGATGTCAGCTATCTTATTTGTTCTGAGTTTCGACTTTGCGATCAGACCATATCCCCGAAAGCCAATGAGATATACGGACCAAAAACCGAAACCATTCTGCGCCAGTCGCCCCGCGCTTGGCAGTACGCTGGCACATCACAGCAACGCGACGACCTGTTCCGCGGTCGCCTTCGCCGATTGCGGATTCTGGCCGGTCACGAGCCGGCCGTCGACGACGACGTTCGACGTGAACGGCAGCAGCGCCTTCTCGTAGCGCGCGCCACGCAGCTGCATCTGCTCTTCGACGTTGTACGGCACTTTCTTCGCGACGCCTGCCAGGATTTCCTCGACCCACGAATAGCCGGTGATCCGGCGTCCGGCCACCAGCAGCGAGCCGTCCGACAGCTTGGTGTTCAGCAGTCCGCAGTAGCCGTGGCAGACCGACGATACGATACCGCCGCGCTCGTAGATCTCGCGCGTGAGCCGCTGCAGCCCCGCATCGTCCGGGTAGTCCCACATCACCGCATGGCCGCCGGTGAAGTAGATCGCATCGAAATCGGCCGGATCGATCTCGTCGGGGCGCGCGGTGGTGGCGAGCAGCGCTTCATTGGCCTTGTCGGCGCGCCACGCTTTCGTGGCGGCGTCGGCGTGCGGCCATTTGAGCGAGCGCGGCTCCAGCGGCGACACGCCGCCCTGGGGGCTCACCAGCCGCTGCTCATAGCCTTTCGCCGCGAAGATCTGATGGGCATGGGTCAGCTCGGACAGCCACAGGCCGGTCGGTTGCGACGGATCGGCGTAGTGCGCGACGTTGCTGACCACGTGAAGGATGCGCTTGCTCATGATGCGGTTCCCTTTCATCGGCCACGGGCGGACGTCGTCGACGCGCCGCCGGATTGTCGGATGGCAGTACCCATACCCATGGCCTCGATACGCTGCCGAGGCAAACCATAACCTTTAAGTGAAGTTGAAGGTCAAGGCCTTTTCGTCTTCGCTGACCGCGCGGGGCTGGCGGGTAGCACGAGACCGTCCAGCAAGGTGGTCAGCGCATCTTCGATCGCGTGATCGCCGACCTTCTTGCGCACCAGCCGCCCGTCGATCGCCAGCATCGTCAGGCCATGCAGATGCGCCCAGCAGGCGGTCGCCTGACCGAGCGCCGGGCGCGGGCGGATCGTGCCGGCGCGCTGGCCGCGTTCCAGGATGTCGACGACCAGCAGGAACGGCGCCTGCACGCGCGGATCGAGATGGATGTCCGTGGGCTCGCCGGCATCCGCGGCAAACATCAGTCGATAGAGATCGGGGTTGCGCTGGCCGAACGCCAGATGGGCGTAAGCGAGCGAGCGCAGCACGTCCGGCGCGTCCGCTACGGGATCGACGGACGCGGCGAGGTCGTCGTTCAGCCGATCGAAGCCGATCAGCGCGAGCTCGTGCAGCAACGCGGCCTTGTCCGGGAAATGCCGGTACGGCGCCGAATGGCTGACGTTCGCGCGCCGTGCGATTTCGCGCAGCGTGAACTGCCAGCCCTGTTGTTCCTGCAGCGTGTCGAGCGCCGTTTCGATGATCGCGCGACGCAGATCCCCATGGTGATAAGTCTTTTGCCCGGCGTCCGCAGCCCCATCCGACGACATCGCGTTGCTCCTATGTTGACAGGGAACACATTGTGAGCCTATGATCCGCCGCATGCAAGTTGACAGTGTCTACATCGACGCAACCTCGTGAGGTGCACCATGGCCGTTTCCGCAGAATCCAGCTCGAGCTTCGACCCGGCGGCGTTGCTGGCCCGCCAGCGCAACGCGTTCGTGAGCGAGGGGCCGCCGAGCGTGCAGCAGCGCAAGGCGCGGCTCGCGCGGCTGCGTGCCGTGGTGCTCGCGTATCGCAGCGAAGTGGAGGAGGCGGTCAGCGCCGATTTCGGGCACCGCTCGCGACACGAGACCGCGATCATGGAACTGGTCGGCGTGATCCAGGCGATCGACTACCTGACGCGCAACCTGCGTCGCTTCATGAAGCCGCAGCGTCGGCACGTCGGGATCTTTTACCGGGCCGGGCAGGCGCACGTGGAGTACCAGCCGCTGGGTGTCATCGGCGTGATGGCGCCGTGGAATTACCCGTTCGCGCTCACGTTCATTCCGCTGGCCACCGCGCTGGCCGCGGGCAACCGCGCGATGCTCAAGCCGTCGGAACTGACACCGCGCACGAGCGAGGTGATGCGTCGGATGCTCGCGGACACCTTCCCGAGCGAGGAAGTCGCGGTCGTGCTCGGCGGCCCGGAAGTCGGCGCCGCTTTCAGCGGC
>JAYJME010004697.1:0-10698 GCA_036873775.1 Costaria costata
TACTCTACTTCAACAAGAATTGTTGTTGTTGCCTGGGATGGATGGATGGATGGTTGGTCGCTTGTTGCTGGCTTGTTGCCTTCACGAGTAGTTAGGGAGGGAAGAAGCTTGCTAATGGATCGAGTGTGTGCATGTCCATGCCAAAGAAAACAGGTTGAAACGTTTATTCTCCTCCTTTTTTCATACTGCTAGTAGTATATATAAAAAACAGAGAGAAAAGTCAGTCGCGTTCTCATACAATCTTTAACAGCTTTTTTAAGTCCTGACAAAAAGTCTTCTTTTTCTTGTCATTCTGAAATAATTTATGTTTCCTCGCTTTCCTCGGCATTCGGATCAAGTTTTTAAGGTGCACACAAGTATTTCTGAGGCTCCTTCTCCTCCCTCGAGGAGGAGCTCGAAACCTCTCCCAACACTGGCTGACCTTGAGACTAAGTGAACGTGCAACGCGAACAACACGCGCATGGCCTCGTAGGTATGTATTGGATGCAAACGCTATCCCAACGATATATTGAGCACAAACGGCATTCCGACGATGTACTGAACACAATCGAACGGTAGTCCAACGATATATTGTGTTAACACAAACGGTATTCCAATGACATATTGAACACAAACGGTATTCCAACGGCATGTTGAACGCAAACGGTATTCCAACGATATGTTGAGCATAAACGGTGTTCGAAGGATACATGGAACACAAACGGTATTGCAACGATATATGTTGAGCACAAACGGCTTTCCAACGATGTATTGAACACAAACTAGATTGTATAGTCTCTTATTAATAGTTGAGGAGATTCCGTCAGCCGGAAACAGTTTGGCCAACAGCGCAACCCCTACGGTAGCAAGCGTTTTTTCAGCGGCTTAGAGCCGCTCGGGCGAGTGGCTGCCGTTTTTCTTTACAGACCTATAAATAGTAATTTTATGTGCCTTTCTTTGTTTTCGCGACATGAACCACCGCGAAGCTGTTTTTGTCACGCTTCGTCGAGAAAATGCTTTTGATTATCTTCATCTCGAGGTACAGAGGCGCTCGCCCCGGGTGGCCGAAACCCTGAAGGGAAAAATGGGGTTGCCCGTGCGAGGGTATCACAGCTTACCACTCATTCGAGAAAAATGATTGGCGCACCCAGTGTACGAGACAAATAGAACTACAACTCTAACCCTAACCTTAACCCTACAAGCCAATCAGACCTAACCAACCATTGGCTAGCAAAAAGCCCTTTGCCTCGTAAACAGTGTGTGACAACCGTTTTCTCGAATAATAAGTGGTAAGCTCTGCTGGAGCCCGTGCCTCCCCCCACTGTAGCTTTGGACGATAAGGAAGGGTGTCCAGTCTCTTTCGGGACGATCGCCTTTGGCGATGAGCCACTACTACACTACTGAGCAGCACATACATGTCAGTTGCCACTCGCAATTTTAGCAGTAACTCAACTCCGGGGTCACTACTAAGCAGACTCTTCTCCCCCCTCCCCCACTACGGTGCGTGCCTCTTCAGTTTTTATCGCGCAGAGGATTCAGCATTCCCATTGCTCGTCGATTTGCACCTTCGCATGGACTGGCCGGGTGATGTAAGCAATTACATTTTTGAACGCGCATTTCGAGCGCAACACGGCATGAGTTTATCCCCCCAACAGAGGAGAGCAAGAGACGGTTTTCCACAAAGAGCGGCACCCTCATACTTCAGGGAAGAGCCAAAACATCTCCATGGTATTATATGACAAAAGCAAACGGCGAACACGAAGCATCACTCCCATCGGCTTGGTTCAAAGGTCTTCAAGGTGGTTATGAGCGGCCGAAAGAGACAAGAAACGACAACTAACTCAGCCAGATGAGTACAACCGATCATTTGCGAGGTCAAAAATATATAAGATATTATTGAAGTCAAGCATTTTCGAGCGTGTTGTCGTCTCCCACCCACCTCTCCAATGTTCTCCAGCAGAATCCACTTCCCGAAACGCACGCCATTTTCGAGGGTCTGGAGCACCTTCTTGTGCGTCAGCTTCGCGACATCCATACCGTTCGGGCACAGCGTCGTGTCTTTCCCCATGTTCTTGACAAACCTGCGGTCAACAAACGTATATGTATGTGTCAATGCGGTCGGTCGTGTGTATGCCACATTCAACCAATGCGGTCAACGTGGTAGTGCGTATATCACATCCAACCAATCAATGTGGTCAATGTGGTCGTGCGCGTGTCGACCAATATGACCAATGTGGTCGTGCGCATGCCACACACGTGTACATTACGGGGGTACATAGTTAATAGGACCCACGATAGTCACCAAAAACAATATATTAGCTAATTTTTACTAACCATATTTGGTCCTCATTACTACTATGGTTGATATGGTCCAAAGCAATGGTTGAATCCTTCATGAGGTCAGATAATACCCGTAGTACGCGCGATCGAAGTACTTACGCATCGTTTGAAACTTGCTAACATTGGTTTCGACGACGTCCTCGATTTCAGCAGCTGGTTGATCTGTATTTTTCAATATTTGTAAAATAATGGTGGGAAAACGCGACAGCAACGCCTCAGCGAACGACGGGCCAACACCATGTTTTTTTTAGATGGCGGAGAAGAGGCTATTGATGTTGGCTACAGGCCTCTACCGCCATCGCGCGCCCCCCCTCCCCCACCAGGCCAAAAATGAGTTGCGTGCTAGCTGCGATAGCATGCTACGTAAAACGATCCCGTTGAGTTTTGGCTTTCTTCGTAACTGAAAAGGGTGAAACCTACGGTAGCACTCGCCTGTTCGCCTGGCCTTGCGGGTCGATCAGGAGGGGCCATCGCCGCGCCGTGTCCATGATAATGCCGTTTTGTGAAGACAGCGAGTCGGGGGGCAGTCCGCACATCTGAAGGAAGGCATCAGACGAAAGAGGGGTGCTATGGTCACGGACACGCACTACGATAGGGGTGCTCGTAGCACGGTTTGGCCAGTATAAGGTTCTTCCTGACGGGTCTCTCCTTGGCTGAGGAATTACCCCGATTACCCATTCATTTTTTTTTTGTTAGTAAAAGGTCGGTCGAATACCCAGCCCAAGGGTAAAATCCTTAAAACGCTTACCTGCCATTGGCGGATCTTGACAGGATCGGCAAGGGTGCCCTCCATGTTCGTGCCCAGAGTGTGATCCAACCCCTTCTCCACGAGAGCCTGGTCGTTCCACGTAGGGGGGAGCAACAGGTGTCAGGGCTTTCAACACACGGATCGGCTGTGTGCCGAAACGTCGCCGCTTACTTGTCAACTGCTGCAGGTTCAGATTCCGCTCGAAGCCCTCCCGGATTCGGCCCCATTTTCCGTGTGGAAGCTTAAATAAACATGCATTCCGTTCTCCTATCTCCGGGAACATTCATTCGGACAGAGGGTATGAGGTGGAATTGGCGGATCGGTAAGGGAGTTCCCAAAAAACCAACTATTACTGCGGAACCTAAGATGCTGTGTAAAAGCAGGTGCATGTATGTTTTTTTGGGTCCATCCCTGGGTTTCCGTCACATTGGGCACTTTTTTATCTACCCCTGGATCCCCCCCAAACCCCCCCCACCCCCCCTTGGAACCTACAGCAAAACGTATATCGTATAGACTTCTGCAGGACGAGGCATGCTTATGATACGGGTGCGTATCACTTACTTTCTACTGGCCGAAATGGTCTCTGACTCTGACGGGACTCCTCGATCGAGGTACTGTACTGTGCCCAATATCGAGGAACTATACTGTCTGGGCAAAAAGGTTTCCTGGCTGGCGGGGCCCCTTAACCCTTTCACCACCGGAAAAATTACCCCACACTGTTTCCAAGTAGTTTCGCCCCCAAAAACCGTTTCCGGCTCTAAAGGGGTTATAACCCCTTTACTACTGCAAAAACTAACCTACACTAATTTTAAGTCATTTTCCTCCAAGAACGGGACTGCAATCCTGAAAGGGTTGACTTATTAATAGGAGTTCTACTGCACGATATCGTTGCAGTACCGTTTTGTGTTTTACAATGCCCATTTCTTTTCGGTAAACGTCCTCGGTCTGCACCTCCATTGTTTGTAAAAAAAACCCTTCTTGCGTGAGGAACCTCAAAAAATCTAAGGTGGACCCCTGCCCTAGCACGCCTCGTTTGTGTTCCAGGCCAACCATTGTTCATCGGGTTAAGCGCCACATTTTGTTTTTGTCCAAGTCGATTTTCGGGTGATGTATTTCATAGAACTCCTCAAACGAAAAGAGCACTCAGAAGAGGCTACTATATAATACGTGTGTCTCTTACCGCGGCATGCGTCAGTCAGATCCCTCAGATCCCTCTCACCTCGACCCAGCTGTCCGCGATGCGCGTTCGATACTCTGACGTGAACGGTCCCAGGTACGACAGGGTCCCAGACGCGATAATTACGTCACCTGTTTGCGGATGTTTGAGCGAGAGGGTGGCCTTTTTCGGTCAAAACCGTACGTATGCAAAAACACTACCATAGTAGTTATGATGCATGTGTGTATTGATAAGGAAAGGAGAAGCAAGGGCGGCAAGTTACGTTGGACCGATGTTAAGCTGGAAGTAGGTACAGAAGAGAGTTATAACTATTGCGTATAGAGCAGGTTTTACCATTTTTCTTTGGTTTCCCTCAGTTGTTTTCTCCTTATTTATGTCACTGGGAGTATTTGAGAGCGATTTGAAAGTGAAGCTCATGCTGCACATTCTCGAATGGCAAAATTAATAACAATCCTAAAAATTAGTTCATACTTCTACTTGTCGCGCAACATTGAGCGAAGTTCAGCCAAGTAACTGACGTAGCCTTTTATCGATAAAAAGCGTACGTCCAGCCAAGAACACGCCAGTCTCAGATACATAGACGCAGAAGTTGCGCAAATTACCGCACGCAAAAACTGTAGTACCTAGCCCGCAAATAACCAACCATTGTAGTGATAACTAATCGGCCACTCAAAGTCAACCAGATCTGGAGTTCACGCCGTTGTTCTCGCTATGCACACGCTGATGCTGGTTCCGTGCGGCTACTTACATATTGGCTTCCGTAACAGTTGGGATGGAAAAAAAAAAATCACAGCCCTATTGACCGCGCTCCGCTCTCACCCGGCAGTTTGTCCATGGCGAGGGTCAGGGTAGCCACTGTGTCCGTCCAGCGTTTCTCTTCCCCGCCCAGCCCTCCGATAAGCTTTTCGGCGTTGGATAGCTGGACCACACACCGCTCGGCCTTCTGCTCCAGCTCCTGTACATTGGGAGTACAGGGAAAGAAAAACAGAAGCGACCCGTCTGCATTTTGTGTGGCATGACATAAATAGACACTGTCGGACGGCGAACATAAAAAAATGACGCACTACACTATCTTTCTTACTGCACGTGTGGGCCATGAAATAGTTTTACCGCCAAAACATGACCCTCCTCCTGTACATTGGGAATCCGGTGCAAGACCGAAAAAACGAAATGGCCAGTCTGCATTTGTTTTTATGGCATGAATTTGCCATACTACATTCGTCTGTACATGTGGGTCGTGAAGTAGCGGTAACGTCAATACACGACACTCATCCTTCTTGAGGGCATCTACTCCAGCTCCTGTACATCGGGAATGCGGCGCTAGACCGAAAAAAGAAACGACCAGTCTGCCATTTTTTGTGGCATGAATTGACAACATATACATGCGGGCCATGAAATAGTGCTACCGCCAAAACACAACCGTGCTAGTTCTGCTTGAGGACATGTACCCCAGCTTCTGTACATCGAGAATGCGGCGCAAGAAAGACCGAAAAACAAATGGCCAGTCTGCCTTTGTGGCATGCACAGACACACTAGCTCTATACATGTGGGTCGTGAAATAGTTTTACACGGGGAGACTACTGCACCAGTATTATTTATGCCATTGAGGAGCTCGTGTCGGCATGTTTACACGCACTTGCATGCATGAGAGCATGTCGGGTGGTGCGCCTCGCACTTAACAGATGGAGCGACGCATGTAACGGTGGGGGGCAGCTCCATTTGTTTTTCTGGGGCTCCTACTCACCTAAGGAGCTAAATACCTCACCCGAAAACTGCCTCCGAAAAACGATTTTAAGCTTGTTAACCCGACGGACACAATCCCATCACGGCCTACTTTTTTTCCTTCTTTTTCCTTTTTTTTCTTTTTTTATCATCACTTATACTGTCCAGCTCAACTCGTAGGAGGTTTTTTATTACCCTCAGCGGTATTCTGGACAAGCCGTGGTGACAGGTGTCTTCCCTTCTTCTCCCCCCCCGGTACGCAGGTGTATAACGAAAGACTGAAAGTATAACACAAAGAAGCATTCGAACGATGCGGGGTATAGCGAAAGATACCCCGCCGGTCATAATTTTTTCGGCTAAACTCTTCTGCCTCTACCGTGGCATGCCAAGCGCCGCCATCTTTTTGGGGGGGAAGTAAAAAGCGGGCGTCGTCGTTGAAAACCCGAACGCAGTTCAGTTCTCGAACCTGCTTCTTTGCCACCGCGTCGTCGAAGCCCTTCTGCAACTCCGCCAGCCTGTTCTGCACGCCTGCCAGCCTGGCTTTGGCGTCCTTTAGCTGCGCCATCACCACGTCGAGGCCCTCTTGAGCCTCGGCGAGGGCGGCTCGCTGCGAGGGCGGTTGGTTGGCCCGGGGCGCAGGGTATTTTGAAACATTGGTCAAGCAAAAGTTGTCTGCCTTGATGGTGAAGATCTCCTATCGAAAACCATGTTGGAGTATTGCATGTCCCAACAAAAAGCAGTCTACGGTACATGGGGCAGGCGTGATACCATGGACATTGGGCTGGGGCTCAACACACACTAGCGCCTCTATCAGGACAACTGCCCCCGGAATTACTCCTAACACGTCAGCTCCGCCACTTTTGCAACGGCGCAACTTCATCATTTCGTACAACAACAGGGGCGTCACGGTTGACTTCAAGGTTGGGGAGTCATTGTTGATATTATTCCATGCCTCATTGGTTGTGCGAAGCAAAAATCTATAAGAGTATAGCAACAAGAATGGATACATCATCCCGGGTTGGTCTTTGACTCGCAGCGGTAACGGAGTCCTTAAAAAAAAACTCTCCCGACAGAGTGATTTAACGCCAAGTCGCACTTAACTGCAAGAGCCTTAGTTGGGGGCCACAGCCGTGGCGACGACATATCATTGGCCGATCTGATAGACTATATTATGACACATCGGACAGATCGCCGATCCCCGCTTAATGATCTAAATCATAGATCATGATCTAGATCTTTCAGGGAAGGTAGCTTCTTGGCCCGTATGATCCAGCTCAAAATTGCCGGGTGGAAGCCTAAAACTCGGCAAGATCTAGCTCATATTGTTCCTGGGTTGGACCTGTAATACACAGATCCTGGACAGCATCTCATAACGGAAGGTTAGGATCCAGATGATCTAGATCGTGATCTAGATCATGATCTGTCCGTTGTGTGGAACGTTTCCCATGCCCCTTCCAACGGACCAACGACTTCGTTAACGACTAACTGTGCACCGAGAAACAGATCTCGATCCGATGTACGCTCCCATGCTCCTATTCGGTGAACACCTCGCCTCCTGCACAACTAACCTTAGGCACCACCCCGAGCGCCACGAGATGGTACTGGTACATTTCATAGCGAAGGCCCACATGCGGGTTTTGTTTCTTGAGTATTGGCTTCAGTTATCGTTTTTTAGGTTGCTTTCGATTTCGTGCGAATCGTCAACGAGAAGGCCACACCTCGTCTCTCTTGCATGACTAACCTTAGGCGCCACCCCGAGCGCGACGAAGTGGTACTGGTACATAGCGAGGGCCCACATGCAGATGGCGGTGCAAGCCTTGGAAGCTTTCTCGATCTGCTCCGGGGTAAACTCTGGGTTGTTGTTGAACGGTTCCACCTGGATGAAGCGAAGATGTCAATCAGCTATTAATAGGCAAAGGCAAAAGTATCAATCTGATCTCCACGGATCAGTCTGAGCTCCTCGGTCGTGCTAATACCGTGGCGTTGATATCGGATATGGTTAGTGGCCTTTGTTGTGCCAACCTCTAGAGAATAGAGGGCACCAAGCAAAACACCATCGCGAAACCAATGGAGTCACCCCGCTAACCAAGTTTTACATGTTGAAAACAAAAGCCAAATAACGAAAGCTACAAACCGCCAAAAATCTTCGCTGGGGCGTTGGATGCTATTTTCCATGACTTGCCGGATGTTTTTGTTTTATCCTTGAACGTTACTCGCCATGCCGGCTTGTCGAAGGCATCAGTCTGCGTGCCTCGCCCTCAAACTACGTCTCCTCCTCGCGAAGGCATGCGCGCCCCACCTTCTTGATGATTCTGTCGGGAATGTTGTCCTTGTCGAATTTGACGAGCGAATCCATGAAGCCTTTCGCGTCCGCCAGGAGCTGCTTCTTCGCCGGTTCCCAAAAGTCGTCCACCTTTCACCAGCGACAGTTCAACGTCGGAGGAGGAAGAGCGGCTTTAAGAATGCCCCCGCAATAAAAAGCCAAAAAACGCTGATTTTTGTGCTGCGCATATATGTCGTCTTCAGGGGAGGAGAAGGAAGAGCGGCTTTAAGAGTGCCCCCGCAGTACAAAGCCAACAAGGCAGGTTTTTGTGCTGCGCATATATATCGTCTTTCTTCAGGGCTGAGGTTAAAGTACGAGAACACTAAAACTCGCAACAGACGCATGTACTGCCGCAAAACACACTTAGGGGCCAAGGGTAGGGTTGGGGCGGGGGCGGGGAGGGGGTATCCCCCTTTTCACCACGGAGTATGGACCTCACCCCAAAAAGGGACTTATAGATATTTTGCCGGGGCAGCGTATTGACCAATCTCTCTCATGGCGGTGCATATCGCGAACCGAAAATGACAAAAACCAATCGAAGCTGAATATAAATGGGGTAAGCCACTCGCGCCGGTGGTTTCCGAGCCGCTGCAAGAATAAGCCCTAAAAGCGACCTCCACTACCGTAGCCTAGGTCTAAGATTGAAACTAATTCTACTCTGCGTCATGCTCAGGGATTTTGTTTTAATTGTCGAATGCAATCGACACTGCCCCCGGAGGGTAGCCCATCTCGCAGGCCGTGGGCAGGGTCACAATGTCAGCACTCCAGCTGGAACGCTAAATGTACCTTGCGAGTACGCAAACTTCCCATGGCCATGAAGCATCTCTTCGGCTAATCGACGAAGTACTCAGACCTAAAGCGAGGCTCGAGGCTCGAGATGCTCGAGATCCTCGAGGCAAGGCGACATCTAGTACGCTCGGCACTACCCTGCGTGTGGCAGATGATAGGTTCACGCTTTCCAAGAGAGAGCGGGTGTTGTTGTATATAAGGTTTTGTACCTTCTTGCCGCTTTCGGGATCCTTGATCTTGTTGGGCTTGACGTCGAACATAAGGCAGCACACCTCCATGGTGAGCTTGACACCCTTTGGAGGCGTTTTCAGGCTCTTCACCTGTCCACGCGCAGTCAACCGGGGGCAGTCCAACGGCAAGGCACAATATGACGAGGGCGTAGCCGTGTACAGTTCCAGGCATACGAGTAGACCCACAAATAAGAAGTCACCTAACAAGAACGCCACGCTCCCAATTTGGGAAACTCAGCGAAATAAAATTTGGATGGATAAATCGTGCTCAGCGGTGAGCGCTACACTAAATACTACCTGATACCTGGTATACGCGCGATCGAAGTACACACACAGCTTGCAAGAGTGTATGTGTTTCGACAATATCCCCGATCGATCTTCACAGCTGAGGTGTCTTCTTACGTCTTATAACTAGCAGCCTAGTCTATGCTCACAAGGTTGGTGTCTGTCACAGTATGGTTTCGAACCCTGCTCAAAGGTTAGGTGGATATATGGGTCGGTAGGCCCATACCATAAGGCGACGGTCCATAGGCCAGCACACTATCGCGGCATCGTGGAAGCACGATTCTAACATTGTAACAAACTACCCACCCATTGCAACAAACTACCCAACATATTTGGATCTGACGGGTATTTTTTCAATACTTTCCCGTTAGATACCTACCAGGTATATAGTATAGCCCATGGTATCGTATATCAGGTTCACATACGTATTGCATTTTTTCTAATCAAAGTCGGATGGAGCTCCTCGAGGGACGAGCTTTAAAAAACAAAAAAGTGCTACGCACGTACCCCTGTCGTAGAACGCGCTCTGACGCCAACCATCTTAGAATGTATGCCCGCGAGTGCTGCCATATTATTATTAGGGTTCGCTTTCATTCGAAAACCCTGTCGGAGAGAATAACCGATGTTCTAGACTACCAGTATATACTACAGTAATACAAAGGGCAATTGCATGGGCTGCAGACAAACAAACAAAAATGTAGTTCCTAGACACAGTAGCGGTGTGATTCATGCCAGAATACGCATGCTATGATACGGTAGAAGAGGTTTGACACCTAAGAAGATTCACCCAACAAACCGTCTTTGATGAGAAACAAAATGCAAGTTGCAACTCCTGATGTATCAATTTCGGTGTATCGCCGCTCAAAATCCCGGCGGCACCTCACTCACCTCGTCAATGTCTGACTTTTTGAGGGAGTTCAAGCAGGCCACCGCAGACTCTAGCGCCGGAAGCGCGAGGTCCAGGTCCCTTTGCGCATCGTCGGCGATCGCTTTCGTGGCGGCGGCCTGGCAACCACAGTCGTCGGGACGGGCAAGGCAAGGCAAGGCAAGGCAAGGCAAGGCAAGGCAAGGCAAGGCAAGGCAAGGCAAGGCAAGGCAAGGCAAG
>JAYJME010004698.1:0-10697 GCA_036873775.1 Costaria costata
TCTGTCTGTCTGTCTGTCTGTCTGTCTGTCTGTCTGTCTGTCTGTCTGTCTGTCTGTCTGTCTGTCTGTCTGTCTGACTGCCTGTCTGCCTGCATGTCTGCATGGCTGTATGTCTGTATGTCTGTATGTCGGCCTGTGTGTCTGTGTATCTCTCTGTCGCGCTTGCTCGTCCCACACCACGTACTGCTGCTGGGCAGACTATCCGTCACCAAAGCTCAAGAGCTGTACCGAAAGACCGACCCCACGGAGCCTCTCGCGAGACTGACTCTCACCGGCTCCGGTCTCATCAAACAACGGATACCATCAGGTGTGCACGCTTTTCCGGCGGTACTGCTTGTCTTTATACTTCGTCTGTAAAGCGTTGCGTGGCCGTCCGAGCCAGGGATAGATGCCGTGCGCTTACAAGGCGTGTTTCACTTTGAAGCCTCGAACCTCGCGGTTTTCGGGGGTAAATGCCCGGTGGCTATACACGACACCGATTGATTGTTCTCTCCGTCGACAGCTGGCAGGAGCGTGTTTTCGTTGCGCTTCTTTCGGGAAAAAGAAAGCGTTGGTGTTCCTCTTGGGTGGCCAAATGGGCAGAGCTCTTGAAGTGACTGATCGCCCCGTGAGTTGCGACGTCGACATTCGCAGATATAATCATTTTCCCAGTGCAAAAACAACCAAGCTCTACTCCAGAGTGGTGTGCCCCCTAAATGGCGGTGCAATAGTGAAGTTACTAAGGTTAAGGTTAGTCTGTCGTAATAACGCCGTGTTTGAGCTCAACGCGTTTGTCGTCGTGGTGATCCTGCCCAACCTCCGCGATATTAAGGGTACCAGTTGCCGCCTGCACCCTGGCGGCGTTACATGATGGCGGCGTACTACTTTTACGTTCTCTTTGTCGCGGGCTAGTCACGGCCGGCGACTTCTAGGTCGATCTTCGTTCAGCAGAGCTTACGTCCCCTCTCTATTTTGCTATTTTGTTATTTTCCGACAGTGCGACTACAGCTCAATACTGGCATGACATTTTGGACCCCCAGTGGCACGGACTCTAAAAGTCGTACAGTGAGGCTCTTTCGGTTCCATTACCTTTGCCCAATAGTGCAGATGTGCACATGGACTCCCGTGCCTTCATGTATCAAGCCATGTATCGGCAATGGCGCTGTTGCATCCGTAGGTGTATGTGCCAATTTCGGCGGGTTGTCCCTGCCCTTGCGAAGCTAGGAGTCTCTCCGTTCACCTTCGAGCGGGATATGGGCACCCTGCCCCGGTCTTTGGCGCGGAGTGGATTCGGTGTTTCTCTCTCCACCTCTGCGCCGCTAAAGCCGTCCATGCCGTCGGTGGTTACCGAAACGCCCGTCCTTATTTCGTTGCGATACCTGTCACACTGCTACTGCTGCTGCTTTTCCTCAAGCGTTAGCGCTCCACATCACGCCGTCCGCGCTGCGTCCCCTTGCTCTCTGTGCCCGTTCTCGGCGGCTGTGCGTCGCAGGGAGTGCGACGGTCGAGACAAACACTCGAACGGCGGGGATCACCGTCAACCACGGCTCGCGACGAGCGCAGTTTCGCTTCGCGCGGGCGTTTCTCGACGGTCGCTTTAAGGTCGGCCTCAACCCGCTCGTGACGTACGGCGCCGCTCGAAGGAATAGCGTGGACTTCAGCTCATGGGTACCGGCGTACCGACCGCTGTTGTCGGACTCGGGACTGCCAAGGTATTTATTGGGCTGCTTTTTTTTTCTATTAATAGTGGTATTGGGCTGTTTTTTGTTCGTGCATTGGGGTGCGTTCGGCGCGGGATCGGTAAGTGGGTGTTATTTCTTTCGCCGTTGAGGGTGGGGTGGGAGCGGCGTTCTCTTGTTTTGTCTCGCCGCCGACATGTGTGGTAGAACGCTGTACCAGGCACCAGGTTAGGTTTTGTGTTTGGCGTCAACTCTTGCCGCGCACATGCCCCATGCAACTTTCTGCGTGCAGCAGTAGGGCCGACCAGAAGTATGGCCGTATGGCCGGATCACGGCAAGGCGGGGCGGTGCTGGTTTTGCCGTTGGTGGGAGGGGACGAGAGGTGTTTAGTGGCATGGTATTCTTTTTCAATGCGGGGAATAGTCTGCCCGGGTTGCCGGGGTGGCCGCAGTAATACAACGGTTCTACTGGGGCTTTGTTTTGGTTCGCAGTTTACAGGGTGCAGTCGAGGGCTATCAGTAGAGTTGGTGTCGCGCTCGACCTCGACACGAGTCATGCTACCAGTGGTACGTCAGAGCGGGTGCTTAAATTTTCTAGGGTTCCTGAACATGAGAAGCACCTATACCTCGCCCTGCAAACGACTAAAGAGTATATATAATAAATGTTTTGCGCGCAACCCGATGATCAACCTCATCAACCATTGGCCAGGTGCAAAAGAAAATTAACTCAAAAGTTGTAAAACACATACCAGATACGTATGGGATTTTGCAAAGGTGTCGGGTAGCTCCCCCGTTAACCCTTTCAGTACGGCAGTGTACGGAAACACTTATCTGACTCTAATTCCAAGTAATGTGTCCCCAAAAAAGGGACTGCAGCCCTAAACGGGTTAAGGTGACCTGTCAGTAAAAAAATGTTGGATCCAAAAGTACCCTTGTGCCTACCTACGGCATGCCGCGGCATGGCTCACGCGCCGTATAGACTTATTCAGCAAGAAAGACTTGCTCGGGCCCTTACTGATGTCGCTATAACTGCTGCTCCCAACGCTCCCGACTGCCGTCGTCTTCCCGC
Organism: Costaria costata; assembly: GCA_036873775.1. Lineage (NCBI taxonomy): Eukaryota > Phaeophyceae > Laminariales > Agaraceae > Costaria > Costaria costata. The sequence goes on from JAYJME010004698.1 coordinate 2,727, forward strand.
GTAAAAACAAACCGTTACGAAAAAAAAACACGAAAACAGCATGTCACTGCAGCAGCGCAGCATCGTGTGGGACTGGTCCCAGGGGATACCCTCGACGTCTCCCCTGCACGGCCTGGGGGTTTCTTTACGCCTCCACACGGGGCGGAGGAGCTTGCTCAGCGCGACGGTCTTCGATGGCAGCAACCGGTCTAGGTTGTGGTCGATGCGCGCCGAGGTACCCCTGGCGAAGCCGTCCAGTGTTTGCGTTTCTGTGGAGCGTGCGTGGCAGGTCCGGACGACCGCGAAGCCGCGATGAACGCGAGCTGGCCGCTAGTCGCCTAGTCTAGTTATGGTGGTCGATGGTTGGGTGGGTAGTTGGAGGGAGGCTTGCTGCGGGTGGGTCGCCGTGGTAGGCAGGTTTAAGTGTGCTAAATGCGGTCGTACTGTAGTCTAGTAGATTACAGACGGAGTCTAAATGTTAATACGTTAGAGACCCCGACGAATGTTTTTTTTTTTCGTTTTTCATTTGAAGGCGAGCAGCGGCAGCGGTGCAAGTTTAGGAGGGGTCTTACGCCGCACAAACTGATACCTGTACCTGTTATGATACTTCGATTTATTACATATGTGTACGACGCCTGCTGCGATAGAGGTTGCACTTTTTGTCTTTTTTGTTTCTGAATAACGGGACTCCTTAGCCCAAAATCGTCCGAATGTCATTCTTGATTAGCAATATGATTTGTTTTAATGCCTAGCCCATGGGTTTGCTCATCGGACTGCCCTTCCAGTTTACTCCAAAACAGTTTTCGGGAGCGATATGGAGCTCCTAAAGCTAAGAGCCCCAGAAAAAAAAGGATGCACCTCTCTGGTAGCATGGGTCGTACCAGTATGATTTACAATGGCATGGATTAAAAGTTGTTTTGCGGGGGAGCGGCGGCAGACGTGCGGTATGATAGCTCGTTTGAACTGCTCGATACACACGTCGATGGCATTGTGCGTGTCACTTTCGCCAAGTCTTCCGAGCGCGGCTAATTGGACGATACCCGGTAGAACAGGCGGCCGGTTCCATCTGATTGCCGTGCGAAGGGTCATTCTTGACCTGATACGGAACGCTCATAACAACCACGTCGGAAGCTATCGCAAGAGCTACAACTCTGATCATGAGGGCTCTACCCCTCCGCCCAACTCACACAGGGTTTCTGTACGAGTCGTTCAAAATCCGTGCACTCTGTTATTTTTGCAGTCGCGAGTTTGCACCCCGCACCAGGAAAACCAGACGGAATACGCCGCGCTGTTCTGGCTTCGACGCGACACGCGCTCGGCTGTCGCTTACTATTGGTAGCATGCAACGATGTTTTGCGTTCGTGTTGCCTGCCTTGCCTTGCCTTCACAATATGTGTACGTGAAAGATTATTGAATGTACGCTTCTGCGAACGAACACGGTTTTCTACGGATCGAACTGAACCCCGATAGCCAGGGACACCGGGTGACTGGCTCCCTATTTTCGTGGCTGCTCGGAATCCCCCTTTCTCCAATTTCTGAGTGCGATCGACGCTTGAAGGCGGCGCCTGAGATTTCCAGCGCCTGTGCATGAAGTCCTCCGCCAGCTGGTCGTTAACCCAAGCTCCCAGTTTAGGTTGATGGACTGATTACCAATGTGCAGGGTACCATGGCTGCGCAGGTGACTGCCTACAGCATGCCGCGAGTAGATATTACGTCGACGAAGCGTTGACTCCCTTCCGTGGGTGGAGCACGTATTGTTAGCAGCATTCTTGTGCGATATGTGACGTTGACCCATGTTCTCATCTTCCAGCCGGCCGTATCAATTAGAGAAGAGACGAGAAGGGGCGCAAAGCTTGTGTCGTGAATGGCAAGCCTCGAGCGCGGCATCCTGCAAACGGGCAGCCTCCGGCGCAATTGTGCTCCCAGGTACTTAATACCAGTGCGCTATTTAAGCGCTCGCTCAGCGTTTGTACTTAATACCAGTACGCTATTTAAGCGCTCGCTCAGCGTTTGTCAGTTCCGGAGTTGGGAGGCGCTGAAAAATGACGCTGACGACGCATGATCCGCGTCCCTACTCGTACTGTAATCACGCGCTCACTCGCTGGCAAGGATTCACCTACACCACCACCACAGCACAACAGAAAGCTAGAGGGTAAGGGTCAGGCTGCAGCTAAAACTGCTCGTACGACGTGGAGAAAATTTTGCTGTGATGTTAATGTTGTATGCAAAAATTATCGTAGAGTGGAGAATTTATTTATTTATCGATAGTTTAGTGTCGATAATTATCGTAGATGTCTCGAGTTTAGTGTGGATTATTTATTTATTTATTTTAGGAGACGGTGCGGCATGAAACATCGTGCATGAGCGCACCATGTGTCTGCACTCACTGAGGAAATGACGCCGTCCGGAGACTGGACATAACGTAGATCTGAGAGCCATAAACGAGCTCGGGTTACGCACAACCTATTCGTTTTATGTAGTGGCCTAACCGCTAACCTAACCGCCCACCTATTGATAGTTGCGAACGATCACAGCAACAACAACAACAAAAAGTCTACGGCATACCAAGTAGGTATAATAACCTATCTACAGGCAGGTCCAAACGGCGCGACCGGCCACGACCGACGCTGAAAGAGTCACGTGAGAGTATCGTACGTAGTCTTGCTTTGTTACAGATGATTAGACTATCATACGACGATTGATTGCCACGACTACAAAAAAAAAGCGTGCATCCGTGTGGCAAACCAAACCTCCGATAAGCACCAAGGTCGCGCCAAAAGGGGCGGCTAGGACTCGGGTGGGGTCTGGGGCTGGTGATAGCTGGGTCGCTTCGTCGCTGCCGTCAATTTATTGTATGCGTATCTGGGAATAATAGTGACATGTACCAGGCCGGTCGTGGCAAATACTACACCAGGTACAAACAGCCTGTTAATTTAACTTGTACGAGGTATCGCTTGCCGGTACTCCGAGCGCAAGAAGAGCGTGTACGTACATACTGGTAAAACAAATGATCTTTTAATTAAAACATGGGATTTAAAAGGTTACGAATCCCCGGCAATCCAACTCGTCATCATGGGAGCACGAATGATGAGTTGTGTTTGCGTGTGTTCTTTTTACCTATCGACACCCAGCAAACCCAGTGCCCGTGCTGAGTACGTATTCGTGCGAGAGTACGAGTGACTCATGCTCGACAATTCGAAGTCAGTGGCAGGCAACGGAATAACGAAGCGAACAGTCGTCGAATATATTTAAGAGTTGACAATTTCCTCCAATAGCCCGCCGCCCGTTTCGGTTTTCGGTTTCTTCACATTTCTCATGAAAAAAGTTGTTCCTTATTTTTCTTGATGATCGTTTGAGGATGGTTTTCTACACGTACCTCTCATTCGTTCATTCGTTCATACTTTCGTATCTATCTCATCGTGTGGCTCAGGAACGACCGACCTCCCCGCGCCCGAGCGCTTCTCGAACTATCTTCGCCACATATTTTAGTTGTGCACTGCCCGGACGGCATCGTCGGCTACAAAAAGAGTATGATGCTCGAAGGCCGGGCCCGTCAACCTGACGCAAAGCACGCGGGACGGAGTCTTCGACAGGTAGGAAATAAAGAATAGCACGGCACCGCGCGTGTTGCACTACGTAACAACTACATGCTTCGGAAGTATACAGTACTCTTGCGAGCGTAACATTGTTCAACTGCTGCTGTGGTACGTAACGATATTCGTGTTGATGACGGCTGTTCGACGCCAATCTCGATAGTTGTGCTACAACAGCAGTAGTAAGTAGTAACAACAACAACACGTGTGCGGGGACCAGCGAGACCGTTGGTGCATTTTGCTGTGCATATCTTGTTGGGTCGCCCGTCTTTCGAGGACGGCGAGCACGACTGACGGTCGCGCGAATGGTGTGCGTTATACGACGGACCTTCTAACTACGACACGCTGCTGAGCCTTTCTTTACGCTGACTATCATACTGGCTATACAACAGTAGTTTTCAGCGCTACTGTTTTGTACGTAGCCTGACTACGAGTACGTACTGTGTTACGAAATGATTCTCGGCGCTACGAGTACTGAGCAACTGTAGTACCTACGTAACTGAGTTGTTGTTGTAGAGCTTGCTTCTGACAGCACCGGTCCCGTGTGAGCTCTATCTTATACACGTTGGGGTAGGGATACAAACCACAACCACCAACGTTGAAACTCTGATGTGCTGTAGGCGCGGGGACACAAACAAAAAGTATCGTTTCGTGGTGCAAAGCTGGTGCATATGATACCGCCGTACAGAACATTCATGTCGGTATAATATTATTAATAGTAGTCTCCATACGTATATACATACAGCAGTAGCTCCTATCCACCGCTCTCGCTGAAAACAGAACTGTGCTTTTCCTCGAGCGGAATCAACGCGCACAAACCCGGCGGCTAGCGTACGTACTCTGTAGTGTCTTATTCTCCCAGCACCAGTCGAAGTCAAGGAAGGGCTCAAGTTGTTCGACAAACAAAGGCATGGTAGATGTGATGCTGTATGTCGACACCTCCCGGCGGCAGGTGCGGATGTGCCCCACCCCTTCGGCCGCCACGCTGCCCCTGGGCGCCATCCTAGCCGGAAAGCAGGACCGGCCGAAAGGGTATTGGAAGCACATGTACACCGAGAAGCAGGAGACTAAGGCTGCCAAAATCGCGGTGAGGGATGGAGGACGGTCTTGAACCCCCCACGTTTCTGATTTTATCTTCTGTTTGTTGATGATGTACAGTACCGGCATGTATGTGCTGTATGTAACGTAGCATTGATTTGCTTTTGATAGGGACGAACGATCGCGCCTGGACTACTGTACCTCGACCTTTAGCACGTACCAGGCACTGTACTGCGCGCATTAGAGCTCTACTACATACCATCACTGTAGGCTATACCACAAGCGAGAGCAGAGCGTTTTAGAGCTCCAATACGGTAATATATTGCATTCGAAGGTTACCGTCTGAGATGCCAGGGAAGGTACGATGGTGCCTGGCCGCCTTTCGGTTGTACCTCCGGCTATTCCCACGGGAGTGCACCGCGTTGTACTGCAGCATTTCGTGCGCCTTTGTCGTACGCAAAACGAAACGGAGAGCGGTGGCATATTTCATGCTCGTCGGTGGCAGTTTTCGTGGGCAAGAAAAAACGGAGCGGCGGTATTCCATTAAAAGCCTCCTTTTTTCGTGCGCAAGAACCCGAGGCGGTGACATTTTTCGTGCTCCTTTTTCGTGCGCAAGAAAAATCGGAGCGGGGGTATTTCGTTAAGGCTCTCCTTTTTTTCGTGCGTCGGGAAAAAAAAAAAACGGAGCGTTCGGTGGCATTTTTCGTGCCCCTTTTTTTGTGCGCCAAAAAAAAAACGGAGCGATGGCATGTTTTCGTGGTCTATTTTTGCGTGACACAAGAAAACGGGGCGGTGGTGGAGTTTCCGCCATCATAATTGGTGTCGGGGAGTTGTATGCGCAAAGCAAATTCCTTGACGAAATGCGTTACACGGTTTCAAAAATGTTTCAAGAAAACTTTCCTCACAATCAGCAGAAAATAACCATGTACCCTGCCGTGCGAACGTGTGGGCCCACCGCTAAATACCTGGATACCTGGTATAGGCTGAAGAGCTGGAGGCCTTGGAGTTGGAGCAGCAGCAGCAGCAGCAGCAGCAGCAGCAGGGCAGAACAGGGGATATAAGGCGGGGATCAGAAAACATCGCGAGAGCATATCTATTTGGTCGCAAACTGGATGCGATCAAACCGCCGTCCGCCCCCGGTTTGTTCGAGCAACGTTGGCCTCGCAACCTTCTGTGTGAAGGGTAAGGGGGGAGCCGTTTTGTGTGTTTAGACGGTCCCCACCATAATAGCTGTGGCGGCTGCTCGCAACGCTTCGGGTGTCTCCGTCAAAGCCAATCCATCGATATTAAAGACATTTTGCAGGTTTTTATTTTTCTCACACATCCATTAAAATAAAAGTTCCCAGATACATGGTGCCTTGGTTCGTACTCGTCGCGCGTGCTCTGCTCTGCCCACCGTCGTCGTCCATACTGGTGGGGCTGTCAATTGTTTTCCTTGATGATGAAATAGAGCTTAACGTGCCGCCCTTGTGCGTTTGCAGTCCACGGCGGGTAACAATCAACAATGAGTATGTCAAGCAATTGCGGAGCAGACAGTGTCATCGCGCGAAGACGCAGCTTGAGGATATAACCATCGCTCTCGTTTAAACCCGAGTCGACAAATGTTTGTAGGCGAACACACACACGCATGAAGCACGCGCAAAACGACAGCGAGAAAGCGTGGTGGTGTTTAGGTTGCTTGTAAGAGGGTGTGGGGTAACTGAGGTCACTCGCAGCCCGCCCTCGGCGCGCATGCCGGCAACGATGCGTCAGCGTTGTTGACGGCAGGCGCGCAACCGTGGGTATCTCGCCAAGCCCCTTCTCCTGTGGGTATAATCCTGCCAGAAAGCAAGGGACCCACGAGCGCGATGTATTTGCTGATTTGAAGGGCAATGATAATGGACAGTGCTAGTTTTGATCATACTGACATACTGACGGTTATGATCACGGTTATCAGTGTCCAACCCATCCGCCTGCTCGCCCACTCACCCTGTCGCTTGTGGTGGATGCCCTCCTTCCGGCTGAATCTCCATCAGGTGTGGCCTCCCCGCGACGGCAATCACCACCCAGTGTGTCCACTGCAACGTCGTGGTTCACAGTTGGTGCCGGGACCTGAACCCGTCGAGGCCAAGAAAGGGGCTCGTCCGGCAGGCAACACCAGCTACAAAGAAGAAGGCATGCTTACAGAAATACGTCTGTTGTAAAAACACTCCGTCGTCGCTTTTGACTCGTGCCTGATACATGGTTTGGCGTCAGTGAGGCCTCTCTCACGCGATCAGCCGGAGACCTCTCCACCCAGGGCTACTGTATGCCCCCGCTTTGATTTGCCCTGTGGTCAACGCGGCACATTGCACGCCGCAGAGAGAAGTCACCCTGGTAAAACAAACACTACACACATTCCAGCTGTACGACGAGACGCAAACAAACACTACACACATTCCAGCTGTAAGACGAGACGCATAGCACGGCATAGAAAAAAGTAGGTCCTGCTTCCGCGAGAGAAGCGGCTGGCTCCGCGTAAAGTACACCGTCGACGACAACAACACCGCAGCCGGCTGCGCGTTATGAACCACGGTGAACACAAAGCAAGGTTTACGGTGGGCACGAAGCGGCGCGCATGAAAAACAATAAAAGAAAACGAACCGCTGGTTACGTATCGCATCGAACAAGACGGCACGCAATAGCAAAACAAAAAAACCAACACTCGTACGAACTCGTAACATGTTTTTGTCGCTTTGCATGATTAAGACACGACGCCCAACAGACATTTAAATATGTGACCAAATCGAACGTAAGTCCAACCTCCCTCCCTCCTCGTTCACGGACCTCGACGAAAACAAAACCCCCCTGTATAGGGCTCGAAGAGCCGCGCATGCGAAATAACTCCTAAATGGGTGTGCTGGTCGTGCAAGGACGACATGGAGCAAGACCTTCAGTTCTACCGCCGTCTCAAGGTAGAGAGCATTGGCCGTCGGGCCGGCACCCGGTCCTCGAGCACGTCTTCGTTGTCTCGTTCGTTTCATGCGTAAAAACACATCGTCGTTCGTTTTTTTTTCCAGTTTATGTACACAAGCAGAGTTTCACCCACTGCTGACGCCGCGTATTTATTTATCACACAATTAGCCCACAGCAGGTCACGTTATATATATAGGTCCGATACTTCGCGCCCCGACGCGTCACAGAACTGGCAATACACGTCGGGAAATAAAACGTCTTCGGCGATATTTTGTGTTGAGGGGTTACGCTCAGCTCGCCTTCCCGTCCCATTAAAACGCACGTTTTCACTGTATAAGACTAAGACAACCAACTTCTCTCGTACAACTCCCTTTGCGGTCGTTCTTCGACGACTCGCGGGGGGGGGGGGGGGGGGTTCTCGGCCGTT
>JAYJME010004699.1:0-10697 GCA_036873775.1 Costaria costata
TTCTTCGTGTGGGAAGCTCCGTCGGTCGAAAATATTTGGGCCCATCAAACACCCCCTACCTACCGCGGATAGAGTATGACACTTGCTGGTGCATGAGTAGAAGAGGTTCGACCGCGTCGTATAATAGTGTTCTCCATTCATGGATGCCATACGTCAAAGATTCTATAAACATTGTGCTGCGGCAGCGGGGGCACCATCAAGTCCTTTGGGTTCAGCCGCTCAGGCCCGTTCCGCCGAGTGAGTACGTACCGCATTTATTTTCAGTTTTCAGCGTTTTAGTTACTTGTCTTTGCATAATAAGACATGCCCAAGGGCTTACTACGGGGGACCATAGTAAACAGGACCAACTATTGTTGACAAAAAAGGGGAAAATATAGTTTTTGTTGTGTACAGTAGCTTCTATTGCGCCTACAGTAGGTCCTGTTAACCATAGACCAAGTATTGCTAGCAACAATAGGAAAATATATAGGTTTTTGTGTCTACAGTACGTCCTATTGTGTCTACAGTAAGTCCTATTGACTATGGTCCCCCGTAATAGTGTTTACGCTACGCCACCACAAAAAGTATGGAGTGTCATTTTTGGCAAAGCACTGAAGGGCCACTGGTTCGAGTGACCAAAAAACTCGGTAGTGATAATCGGGGTAGCCTCTTAGCACAGCGCCTGTCGCAAGCCTCTGTCGACAATCTCAACTGACTGCTACAAAACATTGGGGTAGGCGGTTGGCAGATTGCGCGCGTTTTGTTGCAGCTGCCGTTGCTTTCAAGACATAACCGGCCTACAATAAAAAGCCTACTCACAGCTGTCAGCTCTGGCCGAGTAGGCTAGTTGCCCACACCTTCTAATCAACAATATATGTATATCTATCTTTGTATCTCTATATATACTTTCAAAGGATATTAATTTAGTGCATATAATGAGTTCGACTCGGTCTACGCAGGTTATCTACGTCGGAGACTGACGACCCTAATAGCTCACCCCTTCTAACCTACAACATACACCTACACTACTCTTGCTGTGACATCGACTCTGTCTCGATACCGGCCTCGAGGTCGCTGCCCATGAGCTTTACTGAGGACGTATACACGGTGGGATCTTCCAGTGGATGGGCGGCTATGTTTGTGGACTAGACGGTTCTTGCTAGCGGGACCAAGGGACGAGCTCAAACCCAACTCAACCCGTAGCCCTAACCCTAAACCTTACCCCCGAAACAAGGAGCCGAAACGGGCCAAAGCTGGCTAGAGGTGGCTGTGCCGCGTTCACATCGAGAAAACCATTTCCCGCACTGCGGACTATTGTTGTCCCTCTTGGCTAGTATAACGGAGTACAAACTGACGGGAGATTATCACTGGACACTGCGTTAATGCTACTGCTCTTCTCACCACGCTTTATTTCTATGGGAATTGGTAACAGTTCTGTTTGGTTTCTCACACACACACGTGACGATGCTAGGCGGCGACCCCACGCGCCTCATGCAGAGAAGGAGTAGACAATCTACCCACCAGGCCAGTCGCGTGACTGCATATATTTGCCGCGTCAGCGCCTACTGCGTAGGCTTGTGGGTTGTCCTTTGTAAGCAACGGCCATGTTCGAATGTTTGACACACCTTCTCACAACTCTGGGCCCGTTGCTAGGCTTTGCGCAGGTCTTGCCGACTTTGGCAAGTAATATGGAAGCAACGTGTATTTCCAACGCCATGCTATGACTAAGATAAAATGGATGTATATACACGAGTCTCTCATAAATATAGGATACATGTGTGAAATATCGGGTAATTGTGTCTTTTGTGGCAGGCGACGATTCTCGAGAAGCTAACAAAACCCAAACATACCACCAGAAAATACAGAAAGCCATTGCGTAAGTTCCCTTTCATCCGGGAGTCCTGCAATTGATTGCTTGGTTGGGTTGGTTGAGCTATCTCTCCCCTTTCCCCAGCGGGAGTAAGCATAATCGTGGCCGCGGCGTTTGCCTCTTCCAGGCACCACCACGGCCCTCTTAGGTCACTCCCCATCACTTCTTCATCCTGTGCCAGCACTCGTCCTCACGGTGAGTTATCGTCCAGAACCGTCTGGGAACTCGTTTTGTGTGAAACGAAGCAATCAGCCATAAACCAACATAAACCACTTGGAGTATTGTTGCACTGTATGCACCCTTCGCGCTGTTGGAAAATGGTGCAGTGGCGTGCACGCGCATGTACAGCCCATCTGTTTTGATACCGTACCCGTACAAATAACGCCCTTTTTGGCCAAGAGGCAAGGTCGCTCAGCGTACGCCGTACGCTTCGAGCCATACCTCGTGGAACGATGTGAACGTACACCCACCACGTTGGATTAGCCTTAGTGTAACATCGAGCGAAGAATACGACGGCCTGACCATAAGGCTGTTCGTCCCTCGGATTTGTCCAACCGGACAATGACGAGTTTAGTTGTGCGTCACGCAAGCAGTGGGGAAAACGAAAGCCCGGACCTTTCGCCATTTTAGCTTTCGGCTTTTTAGCACGGCTCGCATACAGATCGCGAGCAAGGGTAAGTGAATAGTCTGACCGAGTGATATGCATACCTTCATGTCTCTGCATACTTCACACGCCTAGAAAATGACCACATGCAGAAGAGGGCAACGGCAGCAACAGCCGCACGGCGTCAATGTGCATATACCTGCGCGCTGAATTTTCTAGGACTGTCTTCCTTCGGGCGTGATCGTTCTGTCAACAACGAGTTCAGATACAGCAGGGAGCGAGAACATGCTTCCAATTGCCTACTTGTCCTGCCTACGTACAGCAGTTAGTTGTTGTGTGAAATACGAAACATCTCTCGCGCATGTTAAGGGGGCCGCGAAGCAAAGCTCCCAGCCACGGTATTTTCATTGTAACCCCACCTTCGCAGTAACTGATGTAGGTGGAGGATACACGATCAACCGCCCAGTCGTATGTGACATCATAAGCAACGACTGATTTTGGATGTACACGTTAATCTGGGGTGTGTGATAAAACAGATAGAACAGAGGGAGGCAGATTGTATACCAGCAAAACTCTTCTTCTAAGATAGTTTATGTTCATGTACCAGGTGGACGATTTGGGGGCTTCGGCATTTGTTTCTCTAACGCCTGTCGGACTGTCGTCGTGCTCTCGGCGTTGGGGCACGCAGCGGACCCGCGTGTTGTACACGCGGCCACAGTTTGGGCCCCGGCCGATGGGTCCGTGGCGCGTGCTCTGCGCGTTCAAAGTAGCAAAAATTCGCAAGTAACTTCGGGGAGGCGTTCCAACTTGGCACCGGCGAGGCGGTGCCAGGAAACATCTGTGCCATTGTTGTTTCATCTGCATAAGGTACGAGTATTTTGACTTTATCGCGCCATATGAAGAGGTACGCCGCACACAGCATGCACGAGGCAACAAATAATACATCAACTTCAGCGAAGCACACATCAGGCGTCGTGCATCAGTAGTTGGTATAATACCATGCTGCAGGCTTCTGTTCGGCTCATTCTGTGTTAGTGTTATGTGCATTTGAAGCTTGACAAAACGAAGTACGCATTTTAGTTGAGGCATTTTGGTTTCATGATTAACGCAGATCTACGTGTTCATATCATACGCACGTTGCTCTGTCGGTCGATCTGAGTGTTTCCTGCCAGATTTACCTGTATCGCACCTTGTGACGTTTTTTGGAAGCCATGGTACAACCGCAGCCGCACTTCGAGTTCTCTTTGGGAAACCAACGAGGTTTTCCTCTGTGTGCGTGTGTGCGAGCGTAGGTATTACCATTTAAATGGCAAGCTGGACGATATCAACCCACACTTACTCCGAATCTCGAACGCACCCGTGCAGTACAGCAGCTTTACATCAGTAGCGGCAGAGGTAAAACACCAGCGAACCTCGCATAGGGTCGTATACATACAGTATATATATAAAAATGTGTCTGTGCACACATTTTCTCAAAGTGCGACACCCCCGGGATGTCAACTTAACAAAATCCCGAAGGGGAACCTACTGTTGTACATACTACAAATATATGATATATTTTCTACATGTACTGTAATATATAGTATATGATGTCATGCATACTTCGATGTTTCGGGGCTTATTACACAGCAATACGCTGACGACTATGTTCGACTGTTTTTGGCCCTCGGTTGGTCGAGTTCGCCAACCTAACCGTTCTCATAGCTTGGGTTAACTCGTGTTTAAACAACGTCGGACTTTTCGGTGCTATTTTATCCATGCACGTGCCCAATAGTTCACGTGCAATACCAACAGGATACGTACAATAGGACGAACGTTACAAGGCTTTCTCCCCCCCCACCCCCACCCCCATAGGAGCCTACCTTCCCGCCCTCTCATACCGTTATCATCCTTGGTAGTAAGCGTGATTGATGCATGTTACCATAGGGGAATGATTATGATGACACTTACTGCCCAAACTGTCACAGGGACCTAAAGGGGATTCTCTACCGACAAACTGCCCAACTTAGTTTGGCCTTTTCAATATTTTGGTGTTTATGCCCTGGTCATGAGATCGCTCATCGTGCTAGGAGTATACACCCCTTTGGTCAAACTTCGTCACTGGGGGCGACATACTGTGAAGCTCCTTGAATGAGAAGCATCAAAACATACTATTGCGGGGGGCCATAGTAAATAGGACCAAATATTGATCGCAAAAATAGGGAAATACACATGATAGAATTTGGTGTCTACCGTGTAGGTTATATTTTGTCTACAGTAGGTCCTACTAACTACCAGGTATGGACCAAATATTGTTAGCAAACATAGCGAAATATGCAGGTTTTGGTGTCTATAGTAGGTCCTATTGTGTCTAGATTAGGTCCTATTAACTATGGTCCCCCGTAATACACGCATGTGCACCCCTATCGTAGCACGCGTCGGATTACAGCCTTGTCACCCCCTTTGTCAACGCCAGACCCGATGTTGCGCCCCACACGCGCCAAAATATAAAAACGAAGGCGCATACCCGTATACCACGCACGAGGTACGAACAGCACATCGCCTCGGACGAGTTGCGAACGTGTATTTTTTCACACAGCGGGAAGGGTGCACGCGCCAAGTGATTCTTCTGTGGAAAGACATCGGCCAGATTTTTCCGAAGCTAACCTCGTTGCTGTTTACGTGCTTTCTCGCTGTTCTTCTGTAGAAAATCGGCTCTGAAATTGGCCTCAAGGGGGTCTGTTCCTTCGCGTGCCATACGGTACCAAATGCGGTATGAACCACAGGCTTTCTCCTTGTTGGAGAGGCGGGATGAGACTGCTCCGCGGGCCGAAATTTGTATCTCCGAAACCTTGCGTTAAAACTCTCCTTTTCTTCTGTATAGCCTCTCCCTGGATTTCATCGTAATGTTTTCTTCGAAAAGCACGAAGAACACGCGTCTGGGACTTTTTCTTAGGAGAGGACCGGAATTACAGGTGTACACGTACGTGCGGAGTAATCAGGACAAAAATGGATCAGTAAATGTAGTGTAATACATACCGGTATAGTTTGGTTGAGATGGTGGGTTCTGAGTGCTACTCGTTTGGCCCTCCGCAAGAGTGTACATGTGTAAATGGTATAGTGACCGACTGCTGCGGTTTTTAACACCTTGACTCGACCTTTTCGCCCCGTTCCGCTTCCTGCATGTGATGTATGTATGTCGTGGTGTTTGCTCTCGTGCAGACCTGCGAGCCTCCCGGTGCTGCTACACATTGGTTCTCCTGCAACAAGAAGAGCCAAACCCGACAGCAGCAAGATGGCTCCTCTCCTGATCGTCGCAGTGTTGGCTACTCTCAGCATCGCAGGTAGGTGGGCGACATGATAGTATCAGCGTCGGATGCCGGAAGCAACAACCATAGGTGCTGTTTTATTACCTGGTGATGTGTTTTACTTTCGATACTAAAGGTTAAACAACGACAAAGGACTGACAGCGTCTCGATTGGTCTGTTTGCTTTTCCCATTTCGTTGAGAGCATCTTTTGGCCTCTCTTTGTAGTTGGTTGTTGGTGGGGGGCGTTCCTCGGAACCTTCCTGCAGAATTCAGGGTTTGGGCCAAGTGCCGTGATAAATGATACCTGGTATGCATACTACAGTAGTACTCTGTAACGATATCAGGTATTACAATTACTTAGTATACGCCTGGTATACTCTTTTGTCGGCCCCATCAAGGCCATTTTTGCCACTGCAAACAAATTATATACTAAATACAAGTACTTTGTCGACAAAAGTGCTGGTTCGGTTATAAAAAGGATAGCATACTCGTTTCAGTGTGGAGGGCCGGGCACTCAGGGATTTCAACCGCGGTCGCTAACTACGTGGCCTATTTACAGCAGTGCGGGGGGTAGTCTATTGAGCGCGTGGTAAGGAAGATACCCAATATTATTCGGCCGTCCTGGCTTTGTTCTATTGGGCTCTGTCAGCCCGGGCTTTCGTCTGCTTGCGCTCGGCGTCGGGCAACTGCTGCTTCACGCGTCTCTGGCCTGGGACGAAGTGGGTTGTTTGCGGCTTTGACCTCTTATCGTTCGGCGTCGGCCAGCTGTTGCTACAGGCGACTCGGCGGAGGTTTTAGTTTGTACGTGTAGGTAGTACGTAGACAAGAGCGTAGAGTTTATTTGCCAGTTCTTCGATAAAACAGTTTTCTCTGACAAAGGTACTTCCCCTCCTGTAGAACTTGTTCTTAACCATGCACCTAACCCACTCAGATCCCATCAAACATTGGGTATCGTTATACATGGTTTCTTTGTCTCGTGAAAAGTGTGTGACAACCGTTTTACGGAATAACTGATCCGCCCCACCCACTGGACGAGCGGGCCAGGATAGGAGTCGTTCTATAAATGCCATCGATCGATCGATTATTAACACAGTCGCTGGCTCCTAAGTTACCGATCCCCACAGCAGTCGCAACAACAGCAGCAGCACAGCAGCGTCTCATGAACGCACAGGTCCTTCCAGCAGTTGAAACAACGGCTGTATTTTCAGTGGTTATGTCTGAAATCATGTCCCTCCCATCTTCTCTAGAAGCTCGCGCATGCACGTAAAATATTTGTATATGTACGAGAATTGTATCTGCACGTATACTGCTTTATGTACCAGTCATATATACAGGTATACATTGTGATACATAAACTTACTGTCTGTAGTTATGTTATGAATACGTCGCAGTATACCGCTTGTAGGGTCTACGCACTTCTACTGGTAGGCTCTATAGGTCTATATGTCAAAAACATGTACTGGTACGTGGTGTCATACTTCGTTAATTATACTTACAAGTATTGTTTGTTTTTTCGGCGCACAGAGTACTTAACACACTACCCGAATGTACCGCTTATCGCGACGCAAAAATAACATACAAGCTTAAACACACGTTGTGTACAGTAGTAGTCGCTCTTTCGAATGGCTCCGGTCAGCTGAAAGAAAGGGGCCTAAAGAACCTGGCAGGCTCCACCTGGTACCGAGTAGCCAGGAACTCGTCGACACCCAGCGTGGGGTTTATCAAGCCTTGTCTGTCGCCGCCATGCAGGCTACAACCTTGTGCCCTCTCTTCGTCCGTGATACTACAGTAACTGTTGATCCTGTGCCAGTATAAGTCGGTGATTCTGAAAGTTACGTCCTGGGTGCTCACCAACACCCACAGGTACTGAATATACTTCGTATCTTGTAGCACGGAAGCGAGGTATGGGGTAGGAGGGTGTAGCCGTCGAAGAAGTGTATGACAGCGAGAGCCATGGCTTGATCAACCTTACGCAATACCTGGTAGGACGGAGGGTCTGATTTGTATAATACACATACCACTGGAAGTAAAATATCCGAATTTGCTGTACACCAGTACGTCGTGTACCCGGTACCCGGTGACCTACCTGTTACGAGTATACTTGGTATGTTTCTTGCACAAACCAGTACAAAGGCAAAACAGAAAACACGGTTTCAAGGAATCGTGCGTCATTTTCGGTACACACAGTAAGCTACTGCAGTCAACCCCTTCCACCACCGGAAAATTGATCTCACACTATTTCCAAGTAGTTTTGTCCCCAAAAACCGTTTCCGGCTCTAAATGGGTTAAGAAACTCCCGTTATGGCTAAGGCTTGCGGTGTTTTGGGGTCTCCATGCTGAGGGTACAGGCCTTTCGAGGCTATTATATATAGGACTTAAAGTGGCGTTCCTCGCTGGGAACACACGAATACGAAGCAGTGATATATTGTTCCTTGTTAAACATCAGCCTGAAATTATTAACTCCCAAATCCTTAACACGTTTCGCGTACTGTATATGATATGTATATACTTGAGTTCAGTATGGTATAGCCGCATATTCTTTGTTTCGGCGTTCGTTGCTTTAACCCGATACCCGATGGCCTGCCTCCTTCCACTTATCTACTGCCGTCTGGAACTGCGGTTACAGCCATGGCGCAACCGGTGGCCCGCCCCTCTCGCCTGCCCGGCACCTATTTTTTTAACTCTGACACAAGAAGAAGGGTGAACTGCATCGATTTTCGAAATTTTGATCAACTTGTTGCACTGTAGTAGCTGCTCGATGCAGGCAGCTCCCTTCATTCGCGTTGGTCTTATGACAGTTGCTTTCACACACTGCCTACTGTAAGAAGGGCATATGTTCTTCCGCGGTCCCTTAATGGTTTGCTTCGGACGCGTGTTGCCCTGTAGGGTTGCAACTTGGTTTTTTCAAAGGCTCCGCACTCGAGAAACCCCATGCCTCCTCATCCGGAAAGAGGGGTTTACAAACGTTGACGATGCAAACCGAGCAAACTATGTAAACCCCGAGTGGCGTTGTAACGGCATTCGGGCGATGGTACGTTGTTGCTGAATTAAGAAGCACCCGGCATTGCGTTAGATTTTGCTTTTAACAGTTGCCATCCCTATCGTATAAGCAGACGATTTCAATAGTAATAGTCGACTTTTCTCACTCGTCGTTATCCCTATTCCATTGCTTTGGCTTGTGCGAGATTACAGGTAGTTTTGTTTTGGCAGTTTGTTCTTTGATCCTCATTTTTACTTTCCAGCTCATGTCGTATAAGTAGTGGGTTTTACCCCCAGATGTGTGCAAGACAATAGCACCGTTGTTAATGCTGTTTTTGCTTTCCCATTGTCCGGCAATGCAGCATCGAGGTGAAAAAATGGTGATCACTCATAAACAACCCAAAACGCACGCGTTGGGTTGTCTATATAGATTACCCGGTACGTCACTTCAACATCGTTGTGTACAGCGGCAAACGACAAACATTTTTCGCCAGTTGAGGGAGGGGATGGCGTGTGGCTCGAAGAGGAAATGAGTTAATAGGCACCTAAATATATACCGGTACGAGGTATAATACGATGAAAGGTTCCATGCCCCTCCCTTTGTCCGCAGGAGGAGACGATCTCGCGCTGTGTACGTAGGCGAGATCGCAAACGCGAATCATTATCGACAGAAACTACACGAACATTAATAGTTATTGTGTATTTCTTCCGGTTCCTGGCGTCACATCGTTCCGCCGTTTTGATACGACGAAGTTCCCCTGCCTTGCTGCTCCTACCTACTGCGTTTCGTTTCATATCGTGCCCTTCAGGGGCGTCCGGGGTGGAGGACATCAACGGCCTTCGTGGAGGGCGCATCCTCGGGGTAAGCTTTGGCACTGCAGTACAATACTGTACAGGGCGTATTGATTTATGTGCTGTAGTACCAAACCTTAACACCGAGCAAGGCTAGCACTGGTCTTGAAATGCGATAGAAAGAAAAACAGCACTGGGACAGGATGTATGCTGTAATTGTGGAAGTGTGCGGTCTACACCAACTTCGGTGCATGTCGGCTCCCAACTTCCCTAATATGATATGCTCCTGTGTAAATCCCATAGCGGCTGTCTGGGCGTTCGTTATCTTGAAAGGCATCCAGTACACAAGTGTATGCCATGCCATAGCCAAATATGAGTAACGTTTAGCAGGTCTTCTACAAACACACGTATTCAGGCGCTATAATCACGCCATGATCATTGCCAGCAGGTGCTCTGTATATACGAGTGTATGCACTATTTTGATGACCAATGCATACTTCAATATTAATCTGAACAACTACGTAGCGATTTGTTAACGTATTTATATATGATTTCTACCATACCAATGTGTACAATATTTACGGCGGTGCTGTATAGAAGGTGTATGCACTATTATTACCAGTAATACTGGTAATACTCTAAATAGCAGGCGCCCTGAACACATCATGTATGGACTACGTTTTCAAGTAACAACTTCACTTTGCCCCTTTGGACGGCTTGCTCCATTTTAATTTCCTTGATGTGTACCAGGGTACTTTGGAATATTATGCGCTGGATACCTATTACGGGAGACCATAGGACCAAATATTGTTAGCAAAAAAATAGGGAAATACATAGGCTTTGGTGTCTACAGTAGATCCTATTGTGTTTACAGTAGGTCCTATTGACCACGGGCCAAATACTGGTATGTGTATAGGTTTGGGTCCTACAGTATAGGTTTGGGTGTCTACAGTATGTCCTATAGTGTCTACAGTAGGTCCTATATTAACCATGGGCCCCTGTAATAGCCCACAAGATTATGTATCGAGTACGTTCTTGGGCACACGTGGGGCCTCAATTGAGGACATCAATAAACGACCGGTCAAGCGCTTACCGTACAGCGTGTTCCCCATTAACCCGCGCACAACTTGGGCGGCTTGAAAACGTTAACAACAAACTTCCTTGGGGCGACTTGCTGTCATCTTG
>JAYJME010004700.1:0-10697 GCA_036873775.1 Costaria costata
GGCAAGCCACCGCCTAACGTCCAGCTGTATTTCGCGATTCCAACACTAAACCGTCACCGTGTAGCAAACGACATTTCGCGCTACGCGTGTGTCGTACAACTTCTTGCGCTGGAGTCCGATGTTAATCCCTTTAGGGCTGCAGTCCCGTTTCGTGAACATATCACTTGGAAGTAGAGTCATGTGTAGGTTTATGTACAGTGCAGTACTAAAAAGGCTAAAAACATACTGGTACGAAATAACCCCCTAACCTAGTAACAGCAGCGCGGCTTGCTTCATGTGATTGGTGCTGTCATATTATTTTTTCATACGCCATATGTTTCCTCTGCAGTCCCGACAGACGTCGCGTACTGTATCATACCAGTATATTACAAGGTTCTGCATTCCCACAGCTATACACAGTAGAACTTTTTTTTTTCATATTGGCATCGAATTTTTTATTTTGCCAAAAAAGCACTCACGCTCTCGCGCTTTTATTGTAGACTGCTGCTGTACCGCCTGAATGTTTTCCCTGTCCACCCTCTCAAAGGCGAATCAGAAAGCGCTGAGCGAGGTGCAAGAAGAGTGCGAAGGGGTGCATAGAGAGCTGGAAGGCTTGCGGAAGCGAATGGAGGAGGAGGGGGGCGGGAAGATGGTCGGATCGCTCAGAGCGCAGGTACTATTAATTGCGTTGGAGGTCGTATTGCAAGTTTCGAAATCGATATTTCGGAACATCGATATGCCGATACATCGAAATATCGATTTGTCGATATATCGAGTTTTCGATGATATCGTATCGGACGAGTTTTTGCCCTGCATCCCTTGGCGTCCCCGTATTTTGTATTTTTGTTGTGTTGATACTGCACGAAAGCTTGAAGTTTGGACGTATTATCGACTATCGAGTCTTTTCGATTTGATTTTTCATATTCATATTCGATACCTGACAATCGATATCGTTCATATCAAACTCGGTTCATCGAGTTCGATAGGCATCATTAGCATGCACCCAATAACGCACCCTGCTTTGTAGTATATACCGCTCTGGATGGAAATGTAAGGATCGTTGTGGTGTAAATATGATGATCAAACTGTCCCTACAATTCCGTCCAGAGTGGTATGTGATACTGGTATGATACTAGGGATCTTTACCTATGCCATGGCCTCCGTTAGGAACCAAGTGGTTCTCACGACAGGCGTAACGCCTCCTCTCTGTCAGCCGTTCAGCTGCAACACATCCATCTTCGTCTTCGGTCTTCGGTTTGTTGCAAATTCGTCTACTATTTTAGCCCTCTCGCACATCATGACGAGCAAAAACAAACACTGCGTAGCTAGACGACGCGACGCGAAGCGAAGCGGATTTCGAGTGCCTCCTCCTCTTCCCCCTGCTCTCTTTCTCTCTCTCGTCCCCTTCCGCTCCGCTGCCCTTTAGGTGGCTGACCTCGAAAGGCATCTCGCGACAGCAAACCAGCGCTCTCTCGCGTTCGAGGCGAGGCTGGGTCTGCTAGAGAGAGAGCTTATCGTGGCGGAGGCTGGAGAGGTAGGGGGGCGTGTTCAACCATCGCCTGGTTTCTCTTTCAGCGGCGGTTTGTTTTTTCCGCGAGCGCATGTGTGGGGGAATGCATGGCGTCCATAATGTGTATTTGGTACCGGTGTCATATAGCGTTGGTGGCGGTGGATGCGGTGGTGGTGGTTGTGGTCGTGGTGTTTAATTGGTGGTGGCGGTGATTGTGGTGGTTGGTGATGGTGGTAGTGGTGGTGGTGTTGGCGGTGTTGGCGGTGGCGGTGGTGGTAGTAAGTTGGTGGTGGTGGCGGTGGTTGTGGTAGGTCGGTGGTGGTGGTGGTGGTGGTGGTGGTGGCGGTGGCGAAAGCACTGGTGGTGATGATGGCGTCGGCAGCGACGGTGGTGCCGGTGGTTGTGCTGGGGGCAAAAAAGGGGGGAGAGTTGCTGTTTTTTGGGGCTGTTCTCGCTCGTTTCCTCCATCGTTGGCATTTTTCGAGCGGACTATGTTCGATGGAGCCCCCCCCCCGACACAGCGGTGCAGATCGCTTTTTAAGCCGTTCGTCAGATCCCTATCCAGTCGCTTGTTGCGATCTCTTGACGGGTCTCTCGTGTTAAGTCGTTCCTTTTTTTGTTTTGTTTTTATCTCTTTACATATGTCACTTGTTGAGTCGTTCCTTTTTTAATCTGTTTTTTTGCCGACAGGTTGAAGCGCGTGCTCGGCTACGGTGGGCGCTTGGCCGCCTTGGAGAAAGCGTCGACGCGGAGGGGGAGCGGCACGAGGGGGAGGGGGAGGGCGAGGGGGCGGCGAGCAGGAGGCCGGGCAGTGAAGGAGAAGGGGGAGGAGAGACCGGCTACCGCCGCGCTGAAATACGGAGGATGGGTCGGGGCGGAGGCGGCGACGTTGTCAACGCGGGAGGGGAGGACAAAGGGGACTCGTTTCCTCGGGATGGTACCGACAGCAGAGGCGTGTGCTACGATGTAAAGAGTGGTGAGCTTGTTGTTGATGGGGAGGAGAAAAGACGAAGCCGCGGCGCTCGCTCGGAGGAGGATGGAGAAAAGGAGGAGGCGGCGGTGGCAGCCGCGGCCGCGGAGATACGGGGAGGTGGCAGGGGGGGTCCGCTGTCATCGCCGCCTCTGGAAGGTTATTTCTCCCCACGCCTTGCGTTCGGGCGTCCGATGTACGAGTCGGCGTCGCCGAGGACGGAGGAGTTAGAGATCCGCGACGAACGAGATGTCGGTGTAGCCGGTAACCGTACACGCGGTGGTGGTAATGGTGGTGGTGGTGGTGGCAATGGTGGTGGTGGTGGTGGTAATGGTCGTGGTGGTGGTGGTAATGGTGGTGGTGGTGGTGGTGGTGGTGGTGGGGGGGGTGGGGGGGGTGGTGGTGGTAACGGTGGTGGTGTTAGTGTTGGTGGTAATGGTGGTGATCACGGGCGGGCTCCGGCGGCGGCGGAGGCGGCCGTGGAGGCTGAAAGCAAAGCGGCTGTGACCGAAGAGGAGTATAGGGAGCCGAACTGGCGGAACATGATCCCCGTCTTGTTTCCGCCCGGGTGGCGGGATCGCGAGATAGCGGCGGCGGAGGCTGGGGGAGCGGGAGCGGCCACCACTACCGTAGGCACCGCGGAGAACTTGGCGACACGAACGGAACGTTCTCTGGAACGATCTACGGAACACCAGGATCGACGTACATATAGTTTACTGGAGCGATCCGCGGACCGACTCCAGGAACGATCTACGGAACGTTTCTTGGAGAAATCCGCGGATTCTTCCGTGGAACGATCCACGGAAGCTCGCGTGCGCGCCTCCGTAAGAGGGCGATCGTCACTGCGATCGAGGGGGCGCAGTGGCAGTGGTGCGGCGTTGGGAAGCACTATGGGGGGCGTGCTACGAAGAGGAAGGCAAGCGTTTTCCACGGTGGGGCGGGTGTACCGAGAGGAGGGGGAGGAAGGAAAGGAGGCGGAAAGAGTAGTGGGCGAGCAGGATTACGTAGGGGAAGCGAGCTTCGAGTACGAGCAAAGGGCGGAAGAGGTCGAGGGATACTGGCCGGGAGACGGCGGGCACTACGAGGTTGTGGAGTTTGGCGATGCGCTTGGTGTCGGCGGGGGCGGTAGCGACGGTGGTGGTGGTGGTGATGGTGGTGGTGGTGGCGGCAATACTCACGTGAACGGCAACATGTACGGCGTCGCCGCCGGGCAAGGTCACCGAATGGCGGCCCGTGGATTCACCCGAGAAACTTTTGCGGCGGAGCATGCGAGGCTTGTCATGAACGGTCAGCGATCACCGTCGGCGGGACGTTCCGCCCCGACCCTCGCCGGCATCGCTGCGCCTCGACAAGCGACCGGAATGAGCAATCGCGGTAGTGGGGCTGAGGCGGGGGTTAGTCGTTCTCACCGTCGGCGATCGGTTCAAGGATCGCATGAATCCGCTGCTGCTGCTGCTGCCGCTTCCTCCACCGCAAGAAGACGTCAACAACACAGTGATCCCCTGGGAGCGCGAGGGACACAGCTGAAACCGGGCCGAAGGGTGACCGGAACACGGCGAGTCGAGGGGGGAGGGGTTGTTGGGGGCGCGACGCCAGCGGCTGGGAGGGCGGGTCGCGCGGGGTCGCGGACGCGGCGAGGCAATGGAGGGGAGGAGAGGGAGGGACGGGGGGAGGGGGAGGAGAAGACGAAGAAGCCGCGGCGGCAGCGAGTCAGCGTGCGCGTTCCGATGCCACTACCTCGGAGAGCTCAGGATTCTGTGAGTGTTTTTTTTGTGTTGTGCGCGCTTGAGTTGCGCGAGGGCTTTATTGCGCCATTGACACCTTTGGGGATTCAGAGGGGAAAAGCGTCGGAAAAAAATGACGATTACAATGTCAGCCACACGGGCAGCCCTGGCTGGTGGGGTAGGGGATGTCTCCGACGTGTGCGCAGCATATTTATGATGTTTGTACTGCTTCGCACTCTTTCCTAGACGGTTGATACAATTGTACTTGTCGTTGTTGTGCCGCTTATACCCGGGTCCGAAAAGGGCTAATATGGTAGCGCTAAAGTTGTTGCGTTAGGGTTGCGCTGGAACTGTTGCGCTAGAGTTTTGTTACAGCTGTTGGGCTAGAGTGTCTCAAGAGCTGTGGCGCTACTAATGTAGTTGCGCTAGAGTTGTTGCATTGGGATTTTTGTCGCGCTGGAGTTGTTGCGTTAGAGTTTTTCTCGAGCTGTTGCGCTAGGATTCGCCTGATTAGTTTCGTAAGAGGTTCGTTAGAGTTGTTGCATTATAACTTCGCTAGAGTTTTTGCGTTAGAGGTGCGCTAGAGTTGGTGCATTGGAGTTGCGCTACTGTAGAGTTGTTGCGCTAGAGTTTCGCTAGAGTTGTTGCGCTAGGAGGGGCTACTGACTGTCGGCGTTTTTTTATAATCCAATATACCCCCTCTGCCCCCCCGGCCTTCCGATCTTCGCTTTTGCCACTATCCTGATTTAATGAGGAGTTCGTGTGTGCTGTCAACCATTTTGTCGGAGCTAGACCAAGTGGTGAACACTGTTGCATGTGATTGACCCAGTGTCACGGAGATCGGAGAAACGGTGGCGCAAACAGGTGTGCTGTTTGAGGGTATTCTTTTTAATCGATAAAATAGACACTCTAATGCTTCGGTACAGATACCACCCCCACCCCCACCCCCACTCCTATCCTCACCCTCACCCCCACCTCCCACCCCCCACTCCCACAGCCGATGTCGCTGTCGGCGTCAAAGTCCATGTCCATGTCTCGAGCTCGCCGGGGTGGAGCAAGGACACCCTCGATTGTTAGCGGTGGCGGCGGCAGCGGTGGTGGTGGTGGTGGCGGCGGCGGCGGCGGCGGCGGTGGATTCCGTGATAACAGCGCGGTGCTAGGGAGCGCGAACGAGTCGACTGCGCGGCGAAGGACATCGGCGAGGAACGGGGGCGCCATATCTGGTAACGTGCGTACCGGAAGCTCGGTCGGCGCGGGTCGGAAGAAGGTTGTCCGGAGAGGTTCTAGCGGTGGCGGTGGTGGTGGTGTGGCGACGCGTTCAGCGAGGACCTCAGCAGTAGCAGCACCAGGTGCCCCTCGACGACGGGAAAGGAGCGTCACTCCCGGTGGTGGTGGTGTTGGTGTTGGTGGTGTTGGTGTTGGTGATGGTGTTGGTGGTGGTGGCGGCGTTGCTGGTGGTACTGCCGCGGTAGCAGCCGCCGCAGCAGCCTTTGTGAGAGGAGGTGTGGCCGGGGGGGGGGCGCGGGAGTACACGTCGCTGATGAGGAGGAGGAGGGAAAGGGCTACAGGTTCGACGAGCTTTGCATCCTCGCGTGGGGGGGCGGGGGGAGGTGAAGGGCGGTTGGTGAGGGACGGGGGCGGGGCTGGGAAGGCTAACACTACCACGAGCAGTTGCGGTAGCAGGGCGTGGAGGCCTTGAAGCTTTTGTTTTTGTTGGTGTTGTTGTTGATAGTGCAATTATTTTATTTCGATGATGGTCAAGACTACAATTAGGCTGGACACGCGGCACCCATTCCCGGACTACGTACTGAGATACCTAATTGTCTACGGCTGGCTGCGTACGAGGTAGTGAGGACTACTGATCATCCGACTAGTTGAATAGTGCTGTTCTTTTTAGTACCTTCGGACCACGGCATATACTATTTGAACCGTTGGGGAAGGGCGTGATTCACAACCACCCCCCCGTGAAAATTCAGCCAGACCCACTTCACCGCGGAAGGCGACTGTCGTACGAAGTCGTATTCGATTATTTTAGTTCTACCTATATCGAAACATGAAATAATTGGTGTCCACATTTTGTGTAGAGCACGCTGCAGTAAGCAGTAGACAGTCTACTTATAGACCTACAGCAGAAAAGCTGACCGAGTGAATGCGGCACATGTCGGTGAGTTGATTGCGTGAATTTTGATTGCTGAATGAACCATGAGCCCATGCGTTGTAGTATCGATTAGAAACACGTACCAGGTATTCAGCAGAGTTGTGAGTTGGCTTGACTTCACGGCTAGTTATTAGTTGGTTGGCCAATGTAAGCCAGCTAACCGACTTAGTTTTTGTCAATAAGAAACACGTCCAGCCACCAAAACAAACGGGCCAGTCAGATACAAAGACGAAGAACTCCACAATTTTTCGGATGCAACTTGCAATGCCATGTAGGTTTTCATCGAATTCTGCTCGTATCTCACGCTCTCGTGCTTTTAGCGATGCCAGGAAAAAAAAAAGGCCACAGAAAGTACCTTTTGGTTTGAGTCCGCCGAGATTCGACATCGTGCCCGCGTGCCAGCAGACGTGACAGTTAACCTGTTTGAGTTGCTGTAGTTCATTTAGAGAAGCTGCGATGAAAGTAAACGACGATTACATCATCGGCCACAGGGAGCAGCGCTGGCTCTACTGCTTTGACATAGGACTAACGTGACCGCAGGTATCGTCGAGTTTAATTTAATTTAATTGAAATGAAGTGAACATACATCAAAAGACATCGTGCTTTAACGAGCATCAGGTCCTACTCTGTTGAACTGCAGCAAATTGTGTTGTCGCTAGCACATACGCAGGCGCCTTTCTTATTGCGTGCGACACTTGGATCCGTCCTTGCCGGCAGCTAGACACAGGTACCACAGATCCACATTATACCGCCAGACTATGGGCCTCGTGTTACGCGAGGACAAGTGAAAATATATCGAAAGACTTCGTTCTTCAACGAGCATCAGGTCCCACTCTGCTGAAATGCAACACATTGTGCTATCACCCGCATACAAACAGACGCCTTTTTTACTGTGGCACTTGAATCCGTCCTTGCTGGCAGCTACGAGACAGCTACCAAAGATCCACATTATACCGACAGGTTATGGGCCTCGTGTTACTCGAGGACAAGTGAAAATATATCAAAAGACTTCGTGCTTCAACAAGCATCAGGTCCTACTCAAACCGACAGGTTATGGGCCTCGTGTTACGCGAGGGCAAGTGAAAATATATCAAAAGACTTCGTGCCTTAACCCCTTCAGGGCCGGAAACGGTTTTTGGGGACAAAACTACGTGGAAATAGTGTGGGATACTTTTTTGGGGTAGTAAAAGGGTTAACGAGCATCAGGTCCTACTCTGCTGAACTGCAACACATTGTGTTATCACCCGCACATACTACACAGGCGCCTTTTTTACTGCGGCACTTGGATCCGTCCTTGCTGGCAGCTAGGCACAGGTACCACAGATCCACATTATACCGACAGGTTATGGGTCTCGTGTTACGCGAGGATAATTGAAAATACATCAAAATACTTCGTGCCTTAACGAGCATCAGGTCCTACTCTGCTGAACTGCAGAAAATTGTGTTACCACCCGCACATACGCAGAAGTCTGTTTTACTGCGTGCGGAACTTGGAGCCGTCCTTGCTGGCAGCTGCACGCAGGTACCATACAGATCCGCATTATGCCGACAGGTTATGGGTCTCGTGTAACGCAAGGGCTCCCGTTTATTTGTCCACTCGCTTCTTTGTTCTTCCACAAAATGGCGGGAAATCTACGGTTTTTCGTTGAACGCACATCCTTCGAGATGCACCCAAATTTAGCAGCGAACAAGTCCACTGGGTAGATTACAAGGATAATGGATGCTGTTCTGTTTTTCCAAAGCAATACTCTACGGGATATAGAGCGCAGGGGCAAGCACCGCCAGAGAAATACGTGCTTGTTTCAAACGACGTATCATCAAATCCAACTCACCTCGAGTCCCACTTCCGATTTTCGAGGCAAAGCCCATCCAGAGCAAATTCATGGAGAGGCAATGCCGAGTCGTCTTTTTTTGGTTTTGGACGGGCCGGTGTATAGACGTCGTCGAACAGGAGAGTCGTTCACGCACGACCCTCACCGCACTGCCTATTCTTGTCCTACGTCTTACAACAAATCACCTTCACTTATTATTTTGTTGACCGCCACAACAACAGACCAATTATTAAAGGACACAAGCATTGTGACCAAGCTAGTCGGCGCGCAATTCAGGCAATACTATTGTAATTATTGCGGTCCGACAATGTGCAGCATCAATAAGAGCTTCAACGTCGACCACTCATGAACGTCCCCAGAAAGAAGATTATCGTTGTTTAGATCGACCTACCCGGGTCTCAAAATTATTCTACTACACGAGGAAGTCAGATTACTCACACTGCAATGAGCTCCTTCCCTCACCCAATAAACGCCGTACTCAATACGAGAAAAAATGAATGCGCAATCCGACGAACAAAAAATCCCATGGGGTGGGCGCGCAACGAACAAAAACAGTAAACCACAAATGGGATTGCAAATATACTGAGTAGTTAACCCTCGCAAAACTCAAACTAATACCTGTAGTTGTTCCCAAAATCGTGGCTGCGGTTCTGAAGGGGTTAAGGAGCTCCGCCGTTCAGAAGAAATCCGGCCCAAAAGTGACCCCCCCTGCCGTGGTATGGCTCGAGAACTAGCGCGGGTACACTCGCAACGAAAACGGCATGATACAGCGTGCAGAACAGGGCACCTACTAAAAAAAACGAGGGCTAAGAAACGCAGACCGAGATACAGCGCACAGGACAGGGCACCTACTAAAAAAACGGGGGCTAAGACAGGCAGACCGAGAATACAAAAAAGTGTACTGCCAAGAATAAACAAACAAAAACAAAAATAAGTCGGTACGGACAGCTCGCAATAAAAACAACCCTTTTATTCTACCAATATATGACAACCACACAAACCTTCGCAAAGCCGCGACAATAATATCGAAACACCACCTTACAAGGGCATGCAGGCACGAGGGAGCAGCGCCTTCCGTTTGACAAATTTCTACACAAAAAAAAGGGGGTGGAGTCATGCCCCGGTAGCAGAAGAGGGGGCTTACCCAATTTTTCTCATTTTCCTATTCTACATAAAAACACAAAGAAACCTCTCAGCCAAAAAAATAAATGCTGAGAAAAACAATTGCACGCGCCACTCCATGAACAATCCCATGGGCCAAGGCACATAATAGACTAGACTGACGAATAAAACAGTAAACCACACATACATGGGATTGCAAACCTAGTGGGCAGTTCCTCAGCTGGGAAGCCCCATCTGTCAGCCTAACAACCAGGATTTTGCGAAATTATACTGGGTAGATTATCAGCTAAGGAGCCCCGTCCGGCAGATTTAGTTTTTGCCCAGCAGTATATACCCGCCCCCCCCCCCGGCGTCTTGCAAGCGGTTCTTAGCAGTAGGATGCAGTTCACCCTTCATGCGACTCGCTGAACACCTCACGGCGCTCCGCACTTGGGTACAAGCAATGTCTGCCTCATTGGTGAAAACCCGACGTGCTCCGTCCCGGCATAGCAAGGATGCGAGGGTCTATGGTCTACAGACTCCGGCCATGCACGAATTGAGTACAACCCCCCCCTCCAACCGTGACATGGCTTAGTGCTACATTGTCCCGTTAAAAGTGCCGCTACAATTCCCCTGAACCCTTTGCGAGCCCAAATTTTGCAACGAAATAAATGGTAAATTTGGTTTTTTTCAACAGCCTACGCGCAACAGCAGTGCGAGTAGGATCAAGCCGAACCCCGTCTCGCACGACTCCTTGAGTTGTAATTGGGCACCGCGCTCATCGCCCCCTAGCCAAGCAGAGGGGACCGATGCCGCAACGGTCAATCTTCCCCTCTGAAGCTCCGAAAGGGAATTTTAATCCTCCGCCTCCTTCCAACCAACGCCCTTACAGCCATGAAGGAACACCAAAGCGTCCACCTCTTCCTCCTCCAGGCCGTTCCTGTTGAGGGTCGTCAAATCCTCATACTTCGCGAAGGCCCGCTTCGTCTCAGGCGAAGTCGCAGGGATAGCGAGGTACACACAAGCAACCCTGTACAAGGTTGGCAAGGTGTCTTTATGGGCGAACCACCAGTCTAGGACGTCTTGGGGGGGCGATTGCGCTGGCAGGGGCAACTCCTTCTCGTAGTACCCCAGCTCAGCCCTTGCCACGCGCAACTTCCGCTCCAGCGCGGAGGGGGGAACCACGGCGGTGTCATCCGGCTGCGCTCGCCGTGCAGCCGCCGCAGAGTGTCGTTTCAGCATCGACGCAAACATGATGCATGAGTTGTGGGCCTTTCTCTTCCTCTTCGCCGCCCTAACGTCTTTGTCATCATCCTCCGACTCTTCCTCTTCCTCCTCCATCTCTTCGATCTCACTGTTGATATCGTCTGCTTCCCGGCGACCAGCTGACGCGTTAGACTCGCCTGAGCTCCCCCCCCCACCC
>JAYJME010004701.1:0-10697 GCA_036873775.1 Costaria costata
TTCCATCGCGCCAACTACATGTGTCAGTTACTCCGCGCTTTTTGCCGATGAGGATCCGGACGTCGATCTCGGCGAACGGTTTCCCGCAAGCCGGAGGGAGGGTGTGTCAATGACCGAGTCCGGTCACGTACGGCTCAGGCAGAAGGAGGCCCGTGGGCGCGACGGCACGGGCGGCAGTCCTGGCCGCTGCCCCGGGAAGTCTAGCGGGAGTGGACGGGGGGGGGGTGAACGAGGCATGTGGGCGCGGGGTAGGCTCGAAGAGGAAGACGAGGAGGAGGATGAGGATGAAGAGGAGCAGGGTGCTGAGGGAGGGTTCGGGTTGGGGCGGAGATCACCACCTCCTGGAGGGACAAAGGTGGGGCAGGTCAGGCAGTATATCATATATCGTACGGCAGAAAACGTCCCTCTGTTATGTCAAGAAATGTCGTCTTTGTATCGCATGCTGGTGCGAGACGAGGGGTACATAGCACCGGCAGAGAATGCTGTAGGGCCTACAGCGGGTAGGGGGAGCAAGCACAGTAAGGTCCTGTGCAAGACGCAGACATGTTTACAGGGAGCCATGCTTTTCGCTGGGAACGCCACAGAGATCCCGACTTGTTAATGTAAGCGGCAGGTCCTTGACGCCGACAGGATAAAAAACGTGGAGGATGTTTCTTTCGTGTGACGCGACGATGAAACGCCTCTGCTCCTGTGCGGAGAATGCAAAGAAGGGCGCAGACATATAGAGTCGCAAGATTCACCATCGGTGGAAGGAACACGTCTGTGAAAGCCCAGTCGTCGGTTAGACTGACCTTACGTCTGTTGGCATGTAGAAACTGATGCGAAGTGCAAAATCGCTCGATCCCGCAGTCGTTCATTAGAACCAGCACCTGCAGCGTCACGCTTTGGTACCAAATCCATCCTCCAGCAAAAACAAACGAGAGTTTCTCCTGGTAGTTTGTAGCGAACAGCTTGCAGACTATGCCCTTCTTCTGGTGGTTTGTAACCCACCGCTTACAGACTACGGCGACCTAGACAAAACACTCGGCTTGCTCAACCCGCACTGTGTCGTACCACGCCGAAACTCGACTGCTGTGCGCGGAACAGACCACGCCACGAGGTGGCCGCGCGGGAGGCGGGATCGACGGCGACGACTTCCTGGCCGAAGCCGCGGAGGCCGACCGCGACGGCCAGGCCTTCAAGGCCCTTCGATCGGTAAAAAAACTGGCGGAGGTTAAGCGGGTTTTCGACCGCTTTGCCGTCGACGGCATGCTCACGGCTTACGAGGCGCTGCAAGCACTCACAGAGGCGGGTTGCACTGCGCCAAGGACGCATGCCGGGCGGTATCTCCGATCCCGGCGCTTCTTCGGCCTGCGCAGAGAGGTAAGGTAAAATAGTAGCAAAGAGGTAGTGGGGGGTGATGTCCGAGCTTAACAATGTATCGGAGAGGTGTGTGGGGGGGTGTTCGGGATTTGTTGTCTTTCGCTATGAACCCGCGCGCCTTCAAATCGTCCTGCACTGAGTTTCGTCGAGACACTGTAGCGATGCTCGACTACTAATCGCTCCATCCCCTGACTGCGGAAACAAGCGGGTAAGATTGTGGAGCGGTGTGGGTGTCACATAAACGGGAAAAAACAAAGGCCCAAACTTAATCGCGCGTGATGGCTATTGTCTCTATCGTATCGAAGCCGGGGGATGAGAACGGAGTAGTTGAACTTCAATACGTTGTATCACAGAGAGTATAAGCTCCCCCGTCTTTGCGGTCGTGCGGTACGCACCCCAAAACCCTCAAGCTTCTTACCAAAAGCGTTTCAGCACAACTCCGTCTGGAATAACCTGTCGATCACCTTGACACGGTAAAAAATACGGTCGGACGCAACAAATGGAGGCGTTTTCGTGCAGGTAACGCTCACGGAAATGTGCTGTACCAAGAACGCAAAATAATTATCCGAATGGTACTTGGATGGCGCAGTACAGTGCCTATTCTCCTAACGAAAATGTCGTGCAACACACCAAACCACAGCGCCACCAAGCTTATAATATCATACCCACGGTATCCCGGCATTCTCCACTTGTATATAACATTCGCCTCTATCCGCACATCTTGAACCTATACGTTCTATCTCTCCAGGTCACCTTCTTCGAGTTCCTGCGATCGATGGCGGCGCTCGGAGTCCACGACTCCGGAGCACATGTTGCGGGCTTTGCCCCCTCGTCGATGTCTCTGGGAGGCGCAAACAATGGCGCTGGTGGTGGTAGCGCCTCACGCGGCCCCCCTTACCGTCGACGAAGACGCGGCGGCCATCATAGCGACGCCGATTGGCGCGGTGCCCGCCGCGGCCGCAACCGTGACCGGCGGTCACGGTCGGCAACCAGCGGTAGCTACTCCGAAACAGAGTACGACGACGACGAGGACGACACGAGCGCTGACGGTGATGGCACCAGCAACAGCGTCTCGGACACAGATCGCGATCACGATAATCGAGGGAGGCGTTCCAGTCGCCATAACGGGAGAATGTCCGGCAGGATGAAACGAGGACGGTCTGGTGGTGGCGGCGGCGGTGGCGGGGGCGGTGGGGGGAGCGGGGCTAGAAGGGGTAGTGGCTCAAGGTCGCCGAAGACGAGAAGGGGTGGCACTGTGGACGGAGGGCGACCGTCTTCTGGTACCTCTCGCAGAGCATCCGCGCGCGGCAGAGACAGACGTTCCAAATCGCGGGAGGATTCGGATGAGGGCGGGCGGGAAGCGTCCACGAGAGGGGAAGGGAGGAGCAGGTACCGGCGGGAGGGCGTAACGAGCAGGAGTCGTGAACCTAAACGAAACGCCTCCTCTAGGTGCGGGTATTATGTAGTTAATGTTTTACCCTCGAGTCAATCACGTCTGTCTACGGAATGGTGCGCGCGGTGATTATTTTCGGGGTTCGTTCGACGGAAGCACCTAACGTTGGCCCAAAGTGAACCAGTCGCACTGAGGTTCAGGTTCAATCAGCCTGGCAGAAAACAATACTCGGATAAGTTGTCTCGGGTGTATAGCGGGAGTCATTTGTTTTTAAAGTCTTGAGGTTACAGCTTGCGTTTATCATGGAAAGGTCTGGCTTAACTCGTCAAACTTCCAATATGAACACCTTTTTTCAAAGTGCCACGAAGACGTCGCATACACCCTCAAACGTACAACCATCCTTCCTTTTTTTTTGTGATTGGTGACACATCCGTACTCTGCCTGGATGAATCCCAACGCTACACCCAGGCACTCAAAGTTCAAAGCGACCACGAAAACGCTTAACTTGTCACTATATATTTTCATGTTTGGACTCGAAAATTATACGTATTACTCAATTATCTCTCCTTTGCCGAGTTTCCGCTATATACACAGTGGTTCAACAGCACCTTAAGAGTTTTCGAATCTTCACACTCGTTTTTTCCCCGACAATACATGTTTCTGGGCTTTCTACCCTCGACTCCTCCGCCGCCCGCCGCCCCCCGCCGCCCTTGCGCCTCTCGCTGCCGCCGGAACAGACCGCTCAGACGTGCTCGTGATGGAACAACTTCCGAAAGCACCACCACCGGCGACAGCGCCACTAGTACGGACAGCAGTACTCTCCGAGGTGGGGGCGGAGGGAGAGGGGGAGGCAGGCGCCGGGAGGGTAGCGGTGGCGGGTTTGATAGAGATAGGGACCGGCGCGATCGTGACCGCGACAATGGCGGTAAGAGCTCTCGAGAGCGGAGACACGACAACGGAGATCGGCGCGACGCCGAAGATGACAGGGGCCGTGATCAACGCTGGGATCGTGATCGAGATCGTGATCGAGATCGTGATCGAGACCGTGTTCGAGACCGTGATCGAGACCGCAATCGAGACCGCGACACGAACCGTGATCGTGGTGGTGGGGATCGGGACAACGACCGCTCGAGCACTCGAGATCGCGAGAGACCATCCTCCGACAGGCAGAGGAGGCACAGCGTCGAGGAAGGTAGGGAGGAGGGGTCAAGGTCGACCTCGCGGCGCGATGACTCGGACAAAACGGGTCGCGGTCGGGAGACGGGTGGTAGGTCCGCCCCCCTAAGAAAGGGGGAAAGGGTGGAGGCAAGGTATCGAGGTAGGGGCACCAAGTTCTACAAGGGGAAGGTAGCCAGAGTAAATTCGGACGACACGCTCGACATCGACTACGACGACGGCGAGAAAGAGCTGGGGATAGCGGAAGAGCACGTGAGGTCGCTAGAGTCCCCGTCCGATAGCGACGGGAGAGGAGAGAGAGGCCGCGATAAGCTGTCGAGGGGGGACGTCGTCGAGGCGCGCTACCGCGGCAAGGGCACCAAGTTTTACAAAGGGAAGATCAGTCGTGTGAAGTCCGACGGCACCTTCGACATTGACTACGACGATGGCGATCGGGAGGTAGGGATAGCCGAGGAACACGTCAGATCACTGGAACGGCCAGGGAGTGGTGGCGGCGATCGTAACGCGGAAAGAGGCAGTCGTTCCGAAGGCCGCGGAGGAAAACGCTCGCCGCCGCGGGAAGGAGACAAGGTGGAGGGAAATTATCGAGGAAGGGGGAAGTTTTACAAGGGTCGAATAGCGCGAGTTAATTTGGACGGCACTTTCAATATTGACTACGACGACGGAGAGAAGGAGCGCGGCGTACCCGAGGGCAACGTCCGTTCGGTTGGAGGAGCGACGGACACTGGTTCTCGAACAAGCGGGAGAGGGAGCAGAGGGACCGATGCCCTTCAGAAGGGTGACAGAGTCGAAGCCCGTTACCGTGGACGTGGTACAAAGTTCTACAAGGGAAAAATTAAAAGGGTGAACTCGGACGACACATTCGATATCGACTACGACGACGGAGAAAAGGAGCTCGGCATTGCTGCAGAGCACGTCGTAACCCTGGAGCAGTCGACTACCGGTAGGAGCAGTGGCCGCGACGGTAGGCGGGGGGGGGACGAGCGTTCCACGCTCCAGGAAGGGGACAAGGTGGAGGGTAACTATCGCGGCCGTGGCCGCTTCTACAAAGGAATCATCAGTCGTGTTAACCTGGACGGCACGTTTAACATCGACTATAACGACGGGGAGAAGGAGCGTGGCATCGCGGACGATATGATACGTAAAGAAAATGGGGGAGCGGAGGACAAGGCTTCCACCCAGCTGAAGAGGGGCGACAGGGTCGAGGCCAGGTACAGAGGGAAGGGGACGAAATTCTACAAGGGCAAGATAGCCAGGGTGAACTCGGACGCGACGTTCGACATCAACTACGACGACGGCGAAAAGGAGATTGGCATAGCCGAGGAACACGTTGTATCCCTCGAGCCAGGGGCGGCGAGATCTGACAGAGCCACCGGCCGCGCGATGTTGACGAAAGGCGACAGGGTGGAGGCTAGATATCGGGGCCGCGGAACCAAGTTTTACAAGGGGAAGATAGCCCGAGTCAACTCAGACGGGACGTTTGACATCAACTACGATGACGGCGAGAAAGAGATAGGGATAGCGGAGGAGCACGTCACATCGCTGGAGTCAGCTGTGAGCGGGGACAGAAGTATTGGCGCGCGAGACACAGGGGGTAGAGGAAACAAGCTCGCGAAAGGAGACAGGGTGGAAGCAAGGTACCGGGGGCGGGGGACAAAATTCTACAAGGGGAAGATAGCCCGGGTTAACTCGGACGGCACGTTTGACATCAACTACGATGACGGCGAGAAGGAGATAGGGATAACGGAGGAGCACGTCACGTCGCTGGAGCCAGCTGTGAGCGGGAGCAGAAGCAGTGGCGTGCGAGACACAGGGGGTAGAGGAAACAAGCTCGCGAAAGGAGATAGGGTGGAGGCAAGGTACCGGGGGCGGGGGACAAAATTCTACAAGGGGAAGATTGCCCGAGTCAACTCAGATGGGACGTTTGACATCAACTACGATGACGGCGAGAAGGAGCTAGGGATAGCGGAGGAGCACGTCACGTCGCTGGAGTCAGCTGAGAGCGGCGGCAGAAGCAGTGGCGCGCGAGACACAGGGGGTAGAGGAGACAAGCTCGCGAAAGGAGATAGAGTGGAGGCAAGGTACAGGGGGCGGGGGACGAAATTCTACAAGGGTAAGATTTCCCGTGTTAACTCGGACGACACGTTCGACATCGCTTACGACGACGGCGAAAAGGAAGTAGGTATAAGAGAAGAGCACGTTCGGTCTTTGGAGACGGATGGGCGCGCTGTGAGCACCAGCAGGGGGGGGACAAAGTTATTGGAAGGAGACAAAGTGGAGGGAAATTTCCGAGGTCGGGGAAGGTTCTACGCCGGACGAATTAGTAGGGTCAATCTCGACGGCACTTTCAACATTGACTACGACGACGGCGAGAAGGAGCGAGGCATTACCGACGATTTAATCCGATCTCTCGATCGAGGGGGTGCTGCAGGCAAGGAAGGGGGCAGGGGAAGCCGTGGACGCCTGCAGAGGGGTGACAAGGTAGAGGCCAGATATCGCGGCCGTGGCACCAAGTTCTACAAGGGGAGCATCGTTCGGGTTAACTCCGACGCCACTTTCGATATCGACTACGACGACGGCGAGAAGGAGCGCGGAATCGCTGAGGAGCATGTAAGGGCTGTGGACGGAGAGCGCAGTGGCACGGGACATGGCAGAAGTGGGAATGACGCCGCAGGGCTGGTGGAGGAAGGAGACAAGGTGGAGGCCGACTATCGCGGTCGCGGTCGGTACTACAAGGGCCGGGTACGACGCGTCAATCGTGACGGTACGTTCGACATCGACTACGACGACGGAGAGAAAGAGAGAGGCGTGCCGACCGACATGGTCCGAACAACCAATAAAGCCGGCAACGCCGACAGAGGAACACGCTCAGGAGGGTCCAGCCAGCGCCTGCTGAAGGGTGACACGGTCGAGGCTAGGTATCGAGGAAGAGGAACCAAGTTCTACAAAGGAATAATCGTAAGGGTTAACTCCGACAACACGTTCGACATCGACTACGACGACGGCGAAAAGGAACGAGGAATCGCCGAGGAACACGTCAGGTCTCTCGGGTCGAACGCGTCGACGCACGAACGGGGAGGAGCGAGTAATGCCACGATTATGGAAGGGGACAAGGTCGAGGCGAACTACCGAGGACGCGGCCGTTACTACAAGGGGGTGATCAACCGCGCGAACCGCGACGGCACCTTCGACATTGACTACGACGACGGCGAGAAGGAAAAGGGCGTCCGACAAGGCATGGTACGCGCCCTCGATCTCTCCACACGAACGGCATATGGCAGGGGCGGCGGCGGTGGCGGCAGCCCGCTAAAACGCGGAGACCGCGTGGAGGCCAGGTACCGTGGAAGGGGCACCAAATATTACAAAGGAAATATTGCTCGGGTAAACTCAGACGCGACGCTAGACATCGACTACGATGACGGAGAGAAGGAGATAGGCATTGGCGAGGAGCATGTCAGGTCCCTTGAAGACGGGGCAAAGGAAGGCAACAGTCGGAGTCGGAACGACACGAGCGTCCTGATGCTTGAGGGGGACAAAGTCGAGGCTAACTTCCGTGGCCGTGGCCGATTCTACAAGGGGCGAATCGGCCGAGTTAATCTCGACGGCACGTTCAACATTGACTACGACGACGGGGAGAAGGAGCGGGGTGTGACCGATGATCTCATCCGAGTTCTCGAGAGTGGTGGTGGCGGAAGAAGCGCATCGCCCTCCAGCCGCTTGAAGGCCATTGCCGACCGTGTCACCGCAAGAAATACAACCGACGGTGACGTCGGAATGTTCAAGAGGGGGGATGCGGTGGAAGCGCGGTATCGGGGAAGGGGATCCACATTCTACAAGGGTAGAATCGTCCGCGTTAACTCGGACGCCACGTTCGACATCGACTACGACGACGGGGAAAAGGAGCGATCACTTCGCGGGGAGCATGTCAGGTCACTAGAATCTAGCGCTGCCGCTGACCGGGATAATGACAGAAAGACGACGACGCGCCAGGGTAAAATGCAGAGGGGGGACAAGGTGGAAGCGAGATACCGCGGTCGTGGCACTAAGTTCTTCCCAGGCCGGATTTCCCGGGTGAACTAAGACGACACCTTCGATATCGACTATGACGACGGCGACAAAGAGGTCGGGATTGGAGAGGAGCACGTCAGGCCCCTCGGGCGGCCACGTAGTGGCGGCGGCGGGGACGACGATGGTCTGCGAGATCGAAACGAAAACCTGCGGGAGGGGGTCAAGGTGGAGGCCAACTACCGCGGGCGGGGTCGTTACTACAAGGGACGAATCCGCCGCATGAACTCAAACGGAACTTTCGATATCGACTACGACGACGGCGAGAAGGAGCGAGACGTAGAAAAGAGCTCGATTCGCGGCGCGGTGAACCACGCGGGTGACGACCCGTTGCCGTATCGCCGAGATCGGCGCGGTTCCGAAGAAAGACCAAGCCCCGGCCGAGGTGGAAGCATGAGGGGTTCGTCAGCCGGCAGGAGCGGGGGCGGAGGCGGGACGAAGCTGCGGAGAGGGGACAAAGTGGAAGCGAGGTACCGAGCGAGGGGCACCAAGTTTTACAAGGGCAGAATAGCCAGGGTGAACTCCGACGAAACGTTCGACATCGACTACGACGACGGAGAGAAAGAGATCGGGATTTCCGAGGAGCACGTCAGGTCGCTGGAGCCCGGCGCGGGAGGAGGAAGAGCAGCCTCCTCTTCCTCGGGTGGGAGAGGCGGACGCCCGACAAACGACCGAGAAGACTACGACGACGGCGACGCGTCATCGTCGTCGCCGCCGCTGCTCGAGGGCGACCGGGTAGAGGGCAACTTCCAGGGGCGGGGGAGGTACTACCAGGGTCGCATAAGCCGCCAGAATCTTGACGGGTCGTTCAACATAGATTACGACGACGGGGAGAAGGAGCGCGGCGTATCTCGGGGAATGATCCGCCCCATCGACATCCCACGGGGTGCTGTTGTGACGGGAAGACGAAGTAGTCATCATGCTAGAGGAGGCGGGACCGGGTCTGCTGGGATGCGCCTGCAGAGGGGGGATAGGGTCGAGGCTAGGTACCGAGGGCGGGGGACCAAGTTTTACGCGGGTCGTGTCGCTAGGGTTAACTCGGACGCCACGTTGGACATAGATTACGACGATGGCGACAAGGAGGTCGGGATAGCGGAGGAGCATGTCAGAGAGGCCGCTTAGGGCTTGTGTACTGTGGAAGTTTTCGAAAACAGGCGGTGGCGCATATTGAAGAGCAAACCTTCCCCACATAAGATAGATAATCGATTTCCACTTAATGATCTATAATTTGTAGATATTTCAGGGCAGATGTATTCCTGATCTGTACCAGTATAATCTAGCTCATTTTGCCCGGTGGAAGCCGTAAAAACTGCATGATCTACACTACAGTGGGGCGTGTTTCCTGGGTTGGATCTATACTACAGTATACAGATCCTGCACACCATCTCATGACGGCAGGTTAGGATCTGCATGATCTAGATCATGATCTAGAGCGTAACCTGTCCGACGCGTGAAAGCCTTCGTCGGAAAAAAACCTCGCCCGTAGCACAGCTTGCCGAGCGCTCACTGCTGGCGAATATTGGCTGGCGGTGCAAAAAATTTTCAGTGCCTGTTTCTGCCGCCCATGCCCACACGCCGGTCGGGGAAAACATCGTCAGACAATCAGCACCGATTCCTCTTCCCAGCTATACGTACGAGTAGCTGTGTCTGATTCTTCGTCTCACGGCAGACCGCAGCCGGACTCTAGAATTACTAGCTTCCTCGCCAGGTGCCATAATTGGGTCTCCTGGATAGCATGTGAAAGCCCGCACTATACCTACGGGGGATATAACGGAATGCACAGGATGCATGCAGTTGACGGATGGGGGTATATCTCGAGTTCGGTAAAACACGAAAAGCACGCTGGGCCGGTAAAAGACAAACGCAGCGGTGCAGAAAAGGTGAAAGCCAGCTACGGTACAAGAAATACGGTTGCTATATACGCTCAGCAAGCGTTACACACTACACACACGCGCACGAAACGCGTACTAGACACAGCAGTAAGCCCCGAACGGTGTCGTGAACATGCACCCAGGCCTCCTATAATTATACCTACTTTATTAATAGAGCGACTGCTGTGTACCAGGGTTTGTAAATTTCAGCGCAAAAAAAAACGATCAAGTTGACGCAAATGTCCGAGCGAACGGGTCGATAACAACAGCGGATGGGATCAAGAGTCAATCATAACAACCAGAACCGGTGGTAATATCTGGCACAAAATCAAACAAAACATCAAAAAGAGACGATATCATATATAGGAGGAGGTCGCATCGTACGTAACAATAGATACAAAAATAAACAAAAAAAACAGTAATATTCTTCCGTCTTGTATGCCACGAGCAGCTGTGTCACATCGCGGCAAAGAGTCGGTCCAATAGGCAGACTCCGCCTTAAAACACCCTTTTTCCCACCGCAAACACGATCCAACTCTACTTCCAACTACTTCATCCTCGAAACGCGAGTGCAGTTCTAAAGGGGATAACAACATTTGGGCTCCTCCCCCACCCACTTCACCTCACCCAACCCCACCCCTCCCCCCCCCCTTTCCGACCCATTCGACCGCGACAACTATTATGGATGGGGGAAGCGGTCGAGCAAGCGGTACATAACAGGTCGATCGATCGATCTATGCACGCAAGTCCCGCCGTCGCCTGCACATCGCGACCACACCGTGACCAGACTATGAATAGCAGGGCAGTTCACGGGATGGGCCAAACATTGG
>JAYJME010004702.1:0-10696 GCA_036873775.1 Costaria costata
ATGGTCAGACAACTACGGCCATGCATGTCAATGAGTACACCCCACCCCCACCCCCATCAATTGCTAAATTGATGAATGAATTACCCCGATGTGTAATTTATAAGAGTTTTCGTTAAATGCCTATCCCAGGGGATTGTGCATTGGGCTTGGCTCTTACCGGTGAGTATGATCAAAGTCGACACCGTTGTCGGTTGAGGTGCCGACCTTCTCATGACACATGCTACGATAGAGGTGCACCATTTATTTTCTGGGGATCCTGACTTTAGGGGCTCTGTGCTTAACCCACACACTGATTTGGAGTAAACTAAAAGTGCACCTCGATTTACCAAACCCATGGCCGAGGTCTACAAACAACTCATATTGCAAAACAAGACTGACAACCCCGACGAGTTTGGGTTAAGGAGCCCCGTCATTCAGAAACAAAAACGACAAAAAGTGCTACCTTTATCGTAGCACGCGTCTCATGTGAGGAGCCTCATAGAAATGAAGTGTTTGCCATCCCTGCCGTACCATGCCTTTGATGAGTGGAGCGAGCGGCCTTTCTTTGCGAGGAATGACGGGAGAGGTGTGATAGTGGTTCGGTTTCGGGGGCGGGCTTGGGGCTGGACTTATCAGGGGAAGTGTGGGGTGTTTTGTGGTGATAGAGCGGGTGTTGGACGTGTTTTTTTGTTTTTGTTTTTGTGTTGTCTGTGGGGTTGGGAGGTTAGGAGAGGCGTAGGGGGAGGGGTTGTTGTGATGGAGCGGTGTTAGACGCGTTTGTTGTTGTTTGTTGTTTTTGTGTTGATATAGTTTTTGTTGTTGTTGTCGAGCATTTCGTTTTCGTTTTCGTTGTTGGTGTTTTTTTGTTTGTTGGTGTTTGTTGTTAGCTGTATTTATTGTGTGTTGAGTTGGCGCCGGCACTTTGGCAGTGGCGACTTCGTTAGCTAAATTTATGCCAGTTATTTAAGAACACACAGGGACAAATATGTTTTTCTTGGTGAAATTAAGTTTTTCGTTGGCGTGTCATGCCCGTGATTCGGGCTTTTGTGTCAAGTTGTGGCCGTTCAGAGGCGATTCTGAAGCGTCTGGGTGGCAGGTCGCAGTGCGAGCGCAAGCCTCTCTTGCCGACGACCCTCGGAAGATGCCGATTGGTCGATTCATTGTTTGGTTGATATATACCGCCGAGAAAGTCGATTACTTTGTTGGTTCGATGCATTGATTTGACGATTGGCCCGTGGGACTGCATATTGCAAAAGCGGCGGCACTTACGACGCGTTTTATTTTCATGGAATGGCTGACAGACGAATTTTTGTGAACGACTGGATGTCTCATTCGAGATATGCATTCTGACGTTGGACTGTGGCCTTCTTGTTTCCCCGGGGTGAGGGTGAACGATGTCATGTATGCTGATCTTCGAGTGTGGCGTTTTGCTACCCCGCCGTGATGATGGACGATGTGATGCATTCTGATGTTCAAATGTAGTGTGGTGTTTTGTTTCCCCCCCGGTGATGATGGACGATGGTATGTGTTCTGATGTTCGAATGTGTCGTTTTGTCTTCCCCCCGCGATGGTGGACGGTGTGATGTATTCTGACGTTCGAGTGTACTATGGCGTTTAGTTTTCTCCCCGCAATGGTTGACGATGTGCCGCCTTCTTGACAGGTCGTGCGGGAGTACACGGGTGACATGCAGCTGTCCAAGCAAGAGGTGGAAGGGTCGCAGGCAAGTCTCGTTCTGGGTAGGGCGAAACTCTGGCTGGGATTTTGAACAAAACGATAAAAAAGTGGGTTTATACATTAAAATTTGTGTAGGACAAACCCTGAATCACTAAAAGAGTTTGAGCCTTGTCAAAAATATACAATGCTAATTTCTTAAGTGGTATCGCGCACTATATGCCGTGTTTCTGACAGCAGTGCTGACTTTTCTATTTCCAGGTGATTGTGACGACTCCCGAAAAGTGGGACGTGGTCACTCGCAAAGGTGGCGATGGGTCTCTCGTTTCCTCCGTCGGGTTGATAATGATTGACGAGGTAAGCTGACAAGATTACTGGTGTAGCATTCCGTCGTCGCTTTAATTCGTACCTGGCATATGGTTTGGGCCGATTACGATGGAAAGTGATAATTTATCTCTCTCTGTCAACCATTAGGCATTCCTCAACCCCGGGTACACCCTTTTTGCGTCCCCGTCGTTTGGTTCCAAGGCTACGTGAGAGTACATGCCAGTTCGTGAAAGTACATGGCAGTGCATGACAGCAAAATACAGTTCGTGATGGTGCATTGCAATACATGACAG
Source organism: Costaria costata (assembly GCA_036873775.1). Taxonomy (NCBI): domain Eukaryota; class Phaeophyceae; order Laminariales; family Agaraceae; genus Costaria; species Costaria costata. The sequence continues at coordinate 2,272 of JAYJME010004702.1, forward strand.
CACATGATGACAGCATGACAATGCATGATGACTGCATGACAGTGCAAGCACATGGCGGCATATGGCGGTACATGGCAGTATCAGAGGGTAAGTAAAGGGCGTGTACAGGAACGAAAGGTTACAGTTTTTTACCGCTTCTGCAACATGTGCTGTACTATCAACACATCCCGCTCGCCATTCTTCACAGGAACTGGCACGGCCATGCAAGCTCAGTCTCAACCAGTGTCAGCTCAAAAGCAATCGGTGGTGTTGTACCGCAGCCATAGTCATGGGTCATCCGGGAATTGACATGACAGGGCGGTGGACGGTCGTGCCGTAGCGTAGACGATCACAAGCCGGCAGGAGTACACGTAAATTGTAATACAGTAACGGTCCCTCTGTCGTGCCGATTGAGCAGTGCCTGTTGCCCGCTTATACGTAGTGTCTGTTAAATCCCTTGACACAGATGGGAACAACCAGTAGTGGCTGTATGCGAATAGTGCCGGTTGCCGCTGTATATAGTGCCGGTATTTCGGGCTGGCACATACCGTACCGGCACTATAGAGAGACCAATACTGTAGACAGTTGTCGCGAAAGTAAATGGGCATGGATGAAAATGTTAATATTATCGCTGTTTCTCGATGTCAAATTTCATCCGGGTAAAAACCATCCACGCGAAGCCTACAACGTATCGGTATCTGGAACGCTTCACCAAGCGTTCCAAAGTCTTGGTGCCAAGCTCGAAACGTGTTTCAGCTGCTGGAGTTTTATATCCGCTACGGCGTCTGGGCATGAGATACAGTTTAAGCCGCGCTTCCTCAAGTTTACCTCTCCGTGGGCCCCAATTGTTTCTGGATCAACGTCGGTTTTATACATTGTTCATGTACAAAAACGTCAGCTGTGAAGTTGACCGATTGCTTAGTTGATACTCAGCTTTGCAAGCTGCGTGATACGTCGCGCGCGCTTGTTCTATACTTGCTCTGTCCCATAAGTAAAAAGTGATTTATGTTTGTACGGGCCCTCAACCGTGTCCGATTGTTTTTTTTGTCGAATTATTTGGCGTTTCTTTGCAAGTATTCCTTTAAAGTTGTGATTTCGGTTTTCGACAGGTGCACCTCCTTGCCGACGATCGCGGCGCAGTCATAGAGAGCATCGTGGCCAGGACGCAGCGGTACATGGAAACAACGCAGACCCTGATCCGGCTGGTCGGGCTGTCGGCCACGCTGCCCAACTACCAGGACGTTGCGTCCTTCCTCAGAGTGAGTTCTTGGACACACCAGTAAGAAGGAAGGACACAGGGTGTATCGTATACAGGTTGTATCGTATACACCCCCTTGTGTTTTTCTGAGAACATGGGTTTGGCGTATTGGAGTTTTGCTCCTCCTTTCTGTTTTGTTTTTGTTGATATTGTTTTGTTTTTGTTCTTGTTGCCTTTTGTTTTGCTTTTGCTTTTTTGTGTTTTTCATGAGGACAGAGCGCACCTCATATTTTTTCTACGGTAGAAAGAATATCGTGTTTTTGTTTTGTTTTTGTCCCCCCTTTCCTTTTTTTCCCTTGTTATGTTTTAACATACCCCGGTGCCTGGTACGGAGTATAAGAGCCTTTTGTGTCGCCATCGGTAGGGGCAGGGAGACGCTGTTGTTGAAATCGGAACACAGCTGCGCCACGAATTGGGCTAGCACCCCCCTGCCTTGAAACCCCGTTTACGCTGAAACACTTGGCGTTTTGTGTACGCTGATTCCCCTTTTTCAATCTCTTGTTAAAATCCCGTCATCGTGGAATTTTTTTTATCTATGGTCAAAAGCTACAAACTACAACGAGTATACGAGCCTTTAGATCGTATTTGCAGCTTTAGGGTTAGCCACCACTACTGTAATACCTCGCGTGCATTTTAGATGGCGTCAACCAAAACCTGCGCACAGGGCGCGCTACTGGAATCAGTCTCTGTGAGACATGCGCTAGCCATTGCTCGAGAGCATGTTTATGTTTTCCACCACCTTGCAGTTTATATATATTAATAGTGTCCAACTAAATCCCCAAACCGAACCTCTGCTCTCCTCCTATGAATGCTGAGAAACCTTGTATGCAGGCTAATTAACAACCTAAGAAGTCACAGCTAAACGTGTACAGTATTTATTGTTGAACTATACTATTACGGGGGAAGATAGTACTAAGATAGTAATGATTTTATAATATGGTGTGAAAAAACAGGGGCCTACATGTTTTTATTTGGCGTCCATCGTAGGTTCTGGTTACTATAGCGGACTCTTGAGGTGCTATCACGCCTCCTTCGTGAGGAAACCCACGCCATGCAATATTGCACACGTCGGACAGATCACGATCCGGATAGTCTATAGATCCTGTGTCTGTCAGTATGATATGTTGAGCAGGATCTGTGCAGTACAGATTCAACTTTAAAAACATGTGCTACAGTAGATCATGCAGATCATACGGCTCCACCACACCCGGCAACATGATCTATCTAGGCCATGCAGATCATATAGACCAGGCATTTGTTTGCCCTGAAGGACACAGATCATCTATTAGTAGGGACCTGATCTGTCGGACGTGTGCTACCTGATGGTGCCAGGTTAACCCGAGCAAAGGGCTGTTCTACTTCGGCCCGGAGCACAGACCAGTCCCGCTGGAGCAGACGTTCATTGGGGTCACGGAGAAACAGAGGGTTCGACAGCAGGTAAGGAGACTGCGGCAACACTTTGGTGGCCGCCGTGGGTATACTTTGGTTAAGGGGGGCGGTGATGACGGTGAATTTGTGTAAAGGGTGATGATGACCGCGAGTATTGGTAACTGATGGTGGGGATGGTGATAGTGGTGGTGGTTGTTGTGGTGATGATGGTGATGATTACGGTGACAAAGGTGGTGGCGATGAAGGTGGTGGTGGTGGTGATGATCGTGGTCATGAAGGTGGTGGTGGTAGTGATGATGGTGGTGATGGTGAGGGTGTGGTAATTATGATGATGGGGATGATGATGGTGGTGGTGATGTCGACGAAGGTGATGCTGGTGATGAGGGTGGTGGTGGTGATGATGATGGTGGTGGTGATGGTGATGGTAGTAATGGCAATTTTTTTTGACCGACTCACGGTGACGGGTTGGTGACGACAAAGACGATGATGCTGAATGGCAATCACTAACGAAGATGATGACACCACAGGGTTTGTGAGGGTGAGACGGTGGATGAGTTGTTGTCGATAGTTTTTTGTCTCTCTTGATGACAGTGGCGGTATGGTGACCATGATCTAGTTATTAGTGATCGGTTGGGTGGAGAAGCAAGCCAACTAAGTGATTTTGTCCTTATCAGCAAAAACACACGCGTCAAGCCACAAACGCACCAATCCGGTACAAAGACCCAGAACACCGCAAATTACCGCTCGCAACTATTAGTAATAGTAACTGCAGTACCTAGCCAACCTAGTGTACACTAATAGTCCAATTCAGAGCCCCAATTATTCCCGTCTCAACTTTTGTCAGTTTTCTGCGGCGGCTTTCACGGCTGCAATGGATGTCATGGCTGCTGCTACTTTCCTCCCCCGCGCGCATGTTTCGCAGCTTCGTGTTCGCCAAACGTGACCGCCAAGGGCCGTTACGAACGACACATGGCAAAATAAAATGACGAATAGCAAATGAAAAAACCCACAAGTTTGCCAACGAAGGACTAACGAAACACCCCAAAATAGTTTTTGGCCAAATATAAATATTTTGGTGCGTTGAAATGTTAATATTATACCATTTTTGTTTGTTGGTATTTTACGTGTCGTTCATAACGCCCCTAGCGAAGCACGGCAACGGTCCCGCCACACCAATCACCCTCCTCTTCGTTGCTCCGCCACCCCAGGCGATGATGAACCGAGTCGCATATCAGAGGACGCGGGAGTCACTTCAGCGCGGTCACCAGGTCATGGTGTTCGTGCACGCGAGGAAGGATACGGTCAGGACGGCTGAGGTGACTATTCATATGTGTTTTGTGTAATATGCGGCGTCATTTAACCCCTCTCACTGCTGTACTGTACATGAGCGTACATCTTATTACTCTGATTCCAAGTAGTTTTGTCCCCGAAACGGTAGTGCAGTCCTAAAGGGGTTAAGGTTACGAGCGGATGGCTTTTGCGTTGTTGTTGCTCTCGTTCTCGCTCCTGCTATTGTTGCTGGTGTTGTTGTGCTGGTGTGCCTTTGGTTTGCGGGGCGTGCGATGTGCTGCTGTTTGTTGTTGTTGTTTGTGGGTGGGGGTGATGTCGTTGTTGCTGTTTTTGTTGGTTGTTGATCGTGGTGGTGTTGGTGTTAGTGGTGTTGGTATTGTTATTGATTGTGTTGTTGATGCTGGTGCTGGTGTTGTTGTGCTGCTGTGCTTTTGTTTTGAGGGGCGTGCGATGTGCTGCTGTTTGTTGTTGTTTGTTGTTGGTGGTCGTGGAGACGTTGTTGTGGCTATTGTTGTTGTTGCTGTTAGTGATGATGTTGTTGCTGTTGGTGGTGGTGGTGATGTTGCTGTTGTTGTTGCTGTTATTGACGGTGTTGATGTTGCTGTTGTTCTGTTGTTTTTGTTGGTGGCGGTGTTGGTGGTGGTGTTGTTGCTATTGCTATTGCTGTTGCTATTCCTGTTACTGGTGTCGCTGTTGCTGTTGTTGCTATCGCGGATATCATCGAGATGCTGTGGGTGTCGCCGGCGTTGTTCTGCGTAACACAAACCACTAAATGAATGCGCAGCCGATACCATGTTGTTGGTAGACGTCCTACGCCGAATAATCGTTAATCATGCTTTTGCAAAGGGTGGTAGGCTAAACTTTCAAGTCGAGCAGGCGTGTGTTTCTTTCTGCCCTTCTCGCGGGGTTGGTAGGCGGGGTCTTCCGTGCGAGAAAAGCCATGACAGAATGCAAACCTAAACAAGAAATAAACAGTACCAGGTCTTTTTTTTTCCAAGTGTTCGCCGTATCTTGTTCTGTGCCCCTCGTTAATATGCCCCTACGCCTTGCCGATACCTTTGGACTTTCGCAACACATAACACAGGCTATTTTGGAGCTAGCTCAGCGGGACAACTCCTTCGAAGAATTTTCCTGCACGGGCTCGGAGCATTGGGGGCGGCATGCCCGCCAGGTACGAGTATACCCTACTGTTTGAAATATTTTCCGTCTCAAGCAGCTACAGCTGTTGTCCTGTTGTTTGTTGATAGTACCTATCCCGACTGAATTGAAGGGTCTCTTACATTACAGTTTTTTTCGTCGTTTTTTATGGTAAATTGTAGTCTAGTGACGTGCTCAAACCCAAGGCACTAAAAATAGTCTCCTGTCTCCCCTCGCACGTCCCGTTTGTTTCGTGCATATTGATGCAGCACTCCCATCGCTCGTCAAGCTGCGTCAAAATCCTCTATGCATCTATGCAGCTTGTAGTGGGCGTTGCCGTGTGGTCGTGGTGTCATTTGCGGCACTTTCTCTCACACATACATACTGCAGTATTTTTGTGTGGGTTTATCCCATTGGTTAGTCGGATTACTCCGACCGTCCAATCAAAAAGCAAGCCCTGTATAGAGGCGGGCCGGTAGCCAAGTGACAGTACTTGTGTTTGTTTTGCCCATGACTACTTTAACGGGTGTCATAATCGTTTCGCTTGCGGGCGGGCCTCCACGGCGACTTGGAAGGTCGAAAAATCTCGCAACAAGGAGCTGCGGGATTTGTTCCAAGCGGGGCTGGGCTGCCACCACGCCGGGATGCTGCGCTCCGACCGAGGGCTGACGGAGAGATCCTTCGAAGATGGGGCCATTAAGGTGGGAGGGTCTGGGGTGGACCGGCTTGGCTGTCGGTAGTTATTAGGTGCGAATAAGTATCGTGTGACGGTGTTGTAATAGTAGAGCATGCAGTAGTGGCGGTGCTGCAGCAGTAGGGTAGCAGTAGCTGGCGCTGGGTAGAGGTTCGGGTAGGGTAAAAATAGAGTGAATTGGTGTCTCACAGCACAGGCGTCGAAGCTGCCTGCACTGGCGGTTTCATGTGCAAGTAAACCGCCACACAATACAGTACTAAACCCAAATATCATGTTGAGTTGTTCTTGCACTACAAATGTCCTGGCATTGTACGCTATGTTGGGAGGGCACCGGTTGATAGGTTGGTTGATTTGTCGGATAGATTGGTTGATTTTATAACTGGTCCAGCGATCGCGGGTATGCAGATTGTACGGGTCAACGTGGGCGCGACAATCAATGGGCCAATAAAATCAACCGACCAACTACAGTAGACCAATCAATTGAATGGGTCAGATAGAATGGCTCAAGTGGAATGTGTCAGCTCGTATTCCCCAGATTGAACTAATCGAATTAATCGGATCGAATTAACCAACCGTCCAACTGGACCAATCACTGGAATGGATCAGTCGAATAAATCAGGTCGAAGGAATCAGATCGATTTGTTAGAATCGAAATAATCAGTTTCTGGTTAACAGAGATCTGAATAAGAGAGATAGCCGATTTACTACAATTTGTATGTCGATAGTGTATTTTTTTGTGAATTAATGGTCAGTTATCAACCGATTTCTACGTACAACGTGGTGTATAGTATTTATCGGAGTCGACGAGACATGCCGACCAACGAACCGGACAAGCATACGGCAAGAGTATGTAGAAGGGCCTGTTTTCGTTTTCAAAGGCTGATGCCGGAGACGGCGTTTTTGCCTACCATGGTGTATATGTGGCATATGATGTTTTTGGTATGCGGCGTGTTATAGAGCTATCCGTCAATAGTGTCGACATCAGAGATACGGCGGCTGATCTTGTTGATACTGGTGGTACTCCTGCAATGGCTTTCGTAGTGTATTAGCAGTCCCAGTGTGCTTGTGTTGGTGCGAGCGTTTGCGTTAGGGTTGGCTTTGATGGCGGTAAAATCGGGATCCACGAAATTGCATCCAGCGATGGAACAGAGGTGGCTCCATGAATTGGGTCTACTATCACTCGTTGAATGAATGGCGCCCACGATCATTGTGCTTTTCCAACCAAATCCATAGCCAGAGAACAGAGGTTGTGGGAGAAATACTGAGGATACGAGAGCGTCGTCCGCGTCGTCCCGAACGCGTCCCGAACGACTCGGCTGTTGGGGCGGCTTTCCGTCGCTCTTGCCGCGAAGAGGACTCCGCGGACTCCGTAAATTTCGGTTTTCTTGAAGTTGGACACCAATAAACCCATAATAACAACAAGTACTACAGCTTTTCGGGGGAGAGGAGGCGGAAGGAGCAAATATACACACTACGCACGCTGCTGTGGCCCCAAGCCACACAGACAGGCGGGGCAGGCGCGAAGGACCGTGCGAACAGAAGCGGCGGGCGAGGCACTGTGGTGAATTTCGCCAAACCGAATTATTTATACGCTACTACTGTTGTTGTTCATTTTCTTTATTTCTCAACAGGCTCCAAACAAATCTAGCACAAGCATAGAACGATAGTATCATTATCTATCAGGAATTATTAGTTTTTTTTGTCTTATTTTCATCTCTCTAAGGTCGTTCCTCACCAACACAAAAAAAATGTCTACAATTGTGACAACAAAACGTGACATTTTCTTCACGAATCAAGACATTTCTCAGGAATCTGCTAATTTTGAATGGTCGTGAAAATATCCGTAAAAAATAATGGTGTTTTGGCATCCCGACTTCTTGCTTCATCGTGGCGCTACCGCCATGGAGGCGGGAGTGCCGCTTGTTCCCAAATAAAGTATATTGATGCGAAAGCGGCGCAGCCGAGTTTTTGGCCAGTTTTGACCCGTTTTGGGTGCGGGTTGGGGTCAGGGTTAAGGTTAGGGCTAGGGTTAAGGTTAGGGTTAGGGTTAAGGGTTGGGTTTACGTCTACGTCCCTATCGTGATCCCAGCAGCAGGGGCTTGCTTCCTGGCCCCTCTATGTGAACAGCCTACCTACATAAAAAGGCCCGCGCTAACATATTTAATAGGAGCTCGCCCGAGAGGGCACCACGAACGAACCGATTTGTGCTGGTTAGAGTTGGTTGCTGCGTTGCTCAACTAGTAGTAGTGTTTCTCGTGAGTTTTGGTCTTGCCCTTTACTTCACTGCGTGCTCCGGAAGCGACTCGGGCAGAGCACTTCAGACGGCCGGATATTGTGTTCGTTTTCGCTCTTTTCTTACAGTATTCCGGGGGGACCATGGTTGATAGGACCTACTGCAGGCACAATAGGACCTACTGCTGTAGACACCAAAACCTGCATATTTCCCTATTTTTGCTAACAATACTTGGTCCATAGTTAATAGGACCTACTCTGTAGACACAACAGGACCTACTGTAGACACCAAAACCTGTGTGTTTCCCTATTTCTGGCAACAATGTTTGGTCCTAGTTACTATGGTCACCCATAATAGTATAAAAATACAGGCAGCACTTCAGATAGTGTAGCGGATGCTTCAAACAGAGGTTAGTCGTGGCAATGGTGGCGCCGGATTCAGACAG
>JAYJME010004703.1:0-10693 GCA_036873775.1 Costaria costata
GCTCTGTCTCCCTGTGCCAATGGTGGACAAGAAGAGGGGGAGCACACCCGACCGGGGCACGCCTCTTGTTGCCACATCGACGACGGCGACGACGACGACCCGTTCGCCCTGGTCGAGCAGTCCCATGTCGCGCCTCCGCCTTTGTGTTCCCCGTTGTCGTGCCCTGCCGTAGAGCTGTCGCCTGTGTGGTTTCGTTTTCGACCGACGTTGGAATACATACTGCCGAATCTAGACTCTCCTCCCTCTCGCACCTTCGGTCCACCCTGGCAAGCCTGCTGTTCGAAAGTAACGGAACACGGGATGAGAAGTGCAGGGGCACGGGATTTGAGAGTTTGGGTTGCCGGCCGCAGGGAGAGCGTGTACAGTGTGCATCAACGATTAGATTCAATTCCAGGGCCAAAAATGCGTCAGCCGTTCATACCAACCCAGTGACTCTGCAGTACGAAAAACAGCACCGGTGCACGAGCCGCGAAGGGTATGTTGAGCTAATAGTCTCGATTGCCCGTGTACACGACGCGAACGTTTAACAAAGGCATCGCCAAGATTGTGTTTCAGTCACACAGTGGGCAAGAGAAAGAAAATGCTTGGCCGTAGATTTATTCATCGTTTCGTTTCGAAATAGATACCATTCCCAGGCAGCTATTTTACGTCGTCTGTGCTATATGCCGTTATCCGAAAAACACCTCCTACGCGGCACTCAACCCCGGGATCCGGCACCATCTGTCACCTGTATACACGCGACCTGCTGCCCTGGTTGAGAGTTGCCAGTCTCACTTATACTAGCAACTCGGTGTTTTTCACCACGCAGTCTTCCTCGTTGCCACCACATCTCGCGCTCGAGATCGAGCTCGCCCTCCTTGCCTATACTGTTGCGGCGCTCCCCCTCGCCTCTGCCACCGATAACCTTGTGGCCTCTCCGCAGCTTCATGGCCCTCCTGGGGTCGGACCACGGCGACGCCTCGAAGTTAATGCCGCGGGTCAATCGTGTGTCTTGGTCCTGTGGCAGGGGGGAAGCCTCTGGGCCCAGCCACGTGCTGCCGCACAGAGGCTTTTTTCCGATCGTTGGCGACACTTTTCTTCTGCCGCCGTCGAGGGTGTCTCGATGACTCGCCGGGGTTGGGCTGTAACGAGGAGTGTCCGTCGAAGCAAACGCTGCCGCCGTTGGCGACATGGAGGAGGTGGTCATCTCGACAGAACCAGGCAGCTCGCTTGCGCCTCCGGCTAGTTTAAACGGACTGAAATAGGTCTTGAGCATGACATTTTCTTTGCCCCATCTGCTCCTACTACTACCTTGACCACTACCGCCGTCGTTGTTGTTAAGGCTTGAAGAGTTTTCTTTTTGTGAGCCCCACACGTCACTGACCGCTGGCGGATACTGCAACCCCTCCGTTGAATTTTCCGATCCGTTGCTCCGTGTTCGGGCCGGAAGCCCGCATTTTCGATGGTCAAGGGCACTGTCGAACAAAAACTTGGCACTTCCAAGGGAGTGCACACGGACAAGTTTCTGCTCCCCCGACCCGTAACGAAGAGAGGAAACTCGATACTGCTGCTGCTGATGCTGGGATTGATGATGGTGATTTTCTTCGGTGCCACTGGGATAAGTGATATAGCAACGTTCGCCAGGGTAAGTAGGCGTTCCTGTGCCGTTGTTGCCAATGCCCTTGTTGTTGTCGTCGTTGCCGCCGTCGCCACAATCACCACCACCGTCACTATTACCTTTGGCAGCAGCAGCAGCAGCAGCAGCAGCAGCGGTAGTTCTGTTTTTTTCCCTAACGCGACGCCTGGAGCCTCCCGCTCGGGGAAGAAGCACTGCTGCCGCGGGATCGGCGGAAGAGGAGGAGAACTCTGCCTCCCATATAGTGCGCTGCAGCCTCTACGAGCGGACAAAGGCGTGGACAGAAAAGGCGAGAATGAACGTTTGAGTAGATAGTGACCGTTGGAATTAATAACGATCGTTGGAATGGGAATAACGTCTTCTTGCCATTCCTGTTTCAGTTTGTCGTACGTACTGTAGAAGAAGATAGGACAGGAGGAGTAACTGAGTCTGCACGAAGTACGGTACGTATAGCCAGCTGCTCCACGTGACCCTGCGGCGCGAATGGTTGGCCGAAGAAAGTTTAGGGTCAAGCCTTGTTTGCTGGGCGAAGTGTTTCGATCCGTTGGACGCCTGGAGTCTAACAGCAACGAATGTGCAACATTCACGTAGCGTCACATACTTGAACGTCATTTTGAGACATGGCACTCTGAAAAATACGAACGAAACTCTGAAAATACAATCCAACAAGAAGATGAGGCAGCGCGTGTTGTCTTTCACGGCGACGAGCCACGTGTTAGCGGGAATAAGGTCGCCGAGGATGGGAGAGGACGCCCCGTTTTTGATCAAAACAGCACCATCTTCGAAGCGCAGCTGCTGTAAAAAAGAAGCGAAATCTCAAGCTTGAAAATTGCGGTTGGTTTGCCAAAAATACATACTTCGTATTAATAGCACCCCGAGGTCCGAGGTCCTTCTTTCGGGCCCTCGTCGCGCTTCGCAACAATTGAAGGCACGTCAGAACACACCCCGACGGCTGTGTTTCGTGTCACAGAGTTATTATGCAGTCATCACCGAAATCCACACAGCTGTTACGGTGCTGTTGCTAACAAATCACTGTAATATAGTCCTGGTTGCGCTCCGAAACGATTGCAGACGCGACAGAACGCACACCGACCAACACAGTCCACAGCTCCTCTCCTCTATATACCACCCTCGTCACAACCATGCCCATCCTCAGCCCAAGTTACTGTCCCTGCTCGCGCATAGCCTTACTTGCACGTATCAGTGCGGAATCGGGCGGCGTTCAACAGGCGCGTTGTGTTGCGGGTGTTCAGTGAGCGGGGGCTCATTACAGTATCCCACGGATATCGTATAAAGGACTACAGTACGTGCGCTCCGAACACGATGCTGTTTTGATAAAAAAACGGGGCGTCCTCTCTCAGATGAGGATGAGAGAGGATCAAAATAGCACGTGTTCGGAGCGCAGGTAGTCCTTTATACGATATCTATGGGATACTGTAATGAGCCCCTGCTTACTGAACGCCCGTAACACAAAGCGCCTATTGAACGCCGCCCCACTCCGCGCTGATATGTGCAAGCAGGGCTATATGCGAGCAGAGACAGTGACTTGGGCTGAGGATGGGCGTGGTTGTGACGAGGTTGATAGATAGAAGAGAGGAGCTGTGGGCTGTGCTGGTCGGGGGCGCGTTCTGACGCGTCTGCAATCATTACGAAGCGCAACCGGGACCGACCTGCCACCCTTGAACACTGCCCTAGTCACACCGGTCGGTCACGCGGCTACCAGCTACGCCCAGATAAGCTCGCCGGCTGAAGGTAAATCCCCCTTTTCCTTGCCCTGGGGCACCACGTGCCGCCGGGGGGTCGGGGGCTCGGGGGGTCGGGGGCGGGACAAAGTCGTTTATGATGATGGGTACAGTAGCTGATCCCCTGCCGGCGGCCAAGTTTGTACAGCCGTGAGAGTGGCTCGCGAGGTGGCATGTAGACCGTCGAATCGCCTCGGAGTCTGAGCAGGGTTTGTTGATGGGCAGGCTGTCACACGTCTGTGAAATCGTGGGGCCAGGAACATATTTCAGGCGTCGCAGACTTAATCAGTGGGGCCTCCCTCGCGTACCGGCCGGGGCCGAGAAGTCCCAGGGTCAGAGGGGGCGGAGCGTGCACGCGCTTGCCCCACACGCGAGGTCCACGGCAACCTGTCGTTCAGCCGTCTGCTGGTAGACCAGTCGGTGCGCCCGGAATGGAGCTGGTACACTGGGTGCCCCGACTGTTGAGTTTGTTTGCAACCTCACTCGTGCACGCTCAGCAGCGATGCGTCGGGGGATGCGATTGGGAGGTGTTTGTTTGGATACAGGACTGTGGTAGCGAATCGATTTCGACTCGGACACACGGGGGCCGCCTTCGTAAACGAGTAGAGCAGTCGGGTGATTTTGCTGCCTGCTCCTAACCGGAGAGACTCTTGTTCCGTCATGGGGGCCGGAAGGGAAGGTGTTATGGTTGTGTCTATGCTTGAGCTAATTTATCATGGCGCTGTCGGACGAGATGTTCGCCACCGAGTCAAGGGTGGTGCATGACGTGCATTGCCTGACGCGGGGTGATGTAGCGTTTTATGCCCAGGACACGCAGTTGGGTATCGGTCGATGGCAACAGGCCGACAAAGTCGAGGCGCGTTTTAAGGGGCACAAGGGTGACCAGGAACATATTGGGATCGTACGCGTGCGGACGCGAGACGATGTTCGCGGCCCTTATATTGGAGTTGATATCATGCTTCCCGGGTCTTCCCGATCACGCCCTCGCCTCGTACCGTAGGAGTCGTGAGATACGGTCGGGCCCTCCTAGCAGTTAAGGAGGTAGTGGCGAAGACAGGTCGCAATCCCGACGAGTTCGCCTTGCACTCTTTGCGTATCGGGGGAGCAACTACACTCGCGGCCGGAGGTGACATTTCGGAACGAGTGGTACTGAGAGAAGGGAGGTGGAGGTCCGACGCGTACAAGGCGTACACGCGGAATAACATAGAGAACGCCAGAAGGGTGTCACGTAAGCTAGGTGTGGCAAGCGGTGGGAAGGAGAAACAGTCGGGGGAAGGAACAGTAGGGGGTAGGAAACGTTAACTATGAATAGTGCCCGACAACAGTACGAGGTAGTTCAAATGACCCCGGAATTGGAGGAGTCGAATGGTAGTCTACCGTTCGGAGGAATGGTCATCTGAACAACTGCAGGCGGTAGTAGTTAGGAACTAGGCTGGTATCATAGTATACTGGGGAGAGAGAGAGGCGGTGAAGGCGTGGCGCGAGATACACGGGAGATTGCAGGAGCTGCGACAGAGGTATCTGACCGGGGGGGGGGGGAACCTTGCTCTCTCCCACGACTCTGATAAACGGTAATAATTACAACAACATTCTAAAGACACAACAGTAAAGGATAAGCTTTGCTCGTAGACGGTGTGACGGCCCCTGCCACCAAACGTAACGAACACAATCGAGGTTTACTGGGTTAAATACATGTTGAGAAAGAGGCGTTGAGAAAGAGGCGTTGTAGGGCCGGGGTTAGGATAGAACAAGGAGGAGGAGCGGAAGGGTGACGACCCTCACTCTTGAGGGGATCGTTCTGTGTAGATCAGCAAGCCACGCTGGACTCGAGCGGGTCTGGGGTTCCCGCTGGGCAGCAGTTAGGTAGTCGCTGGGTTGGTCAACCAAGCCAGGAGGTCGTGCCTTCCCCTTTCCATCCGAATCAACCCCCCCCTCCCCAATTTTTTATTTCGACAGGCGTCGGGGAGGGGGGGTGTAATCAATTCGTGCATTGCCGGGGGGGGGAGCGGAAGGAGCTACAATTTGTTTTTACATCTGAGTTAGGTTGGAGGAGTCGAAAGGTACTCACCATTCGGAGGCTTGATCATCTGAACAACTGCAGGTGGTAATAGTTAAGAACCCCGCGGGTATCATAGTATGGGGTCACAGAATGGTATCATCATAGTTTGATAGAGAGAGAGGCGGTAAAGACGTGGGCGAGATACACGGGAGATTGCAGGAGCTGCGATAGAGGTATCTGGCCGAGTGGGGGGGGACCTTTCTCTCTCCCACGACTCTGACAGACGGTAATAATTACAACGCAATTCGAAAATACAACTGTACAAGGACTACAGTACTGCAAGTACTACTGTACCTGCACTCCGAACGCGGTGCTATTCTGATCAAGACAGGGCGTCCTCTCTCATCCTCAGTGACCTCATGTGGGCGCATACTTAGCCCTGCTTGCACATATCAATGCGGGCTGGGGCGGCGTTCAATAGGCGCGTTGTGTAGTGGGTGTTCAATGAGCAGGGCCTCGTCGCAGTACCCCACGGATATCGTATAAAGGACTACAGTACCTGCGCTCCGAACACGGTGCCATTTTGATCAAAAACGGGAGGACGCCCCGTTTTTGATCAAAATGGCACCGTGTTTGGAGCGCAGGTACTGTAGTCCTTTATACAATATCCGTGGGATATTGTAATGAGCCCCTGCTCACTGAACACTCGCAACATAACGCGCCTGTCGAACGCCGTCCCACTCCGCACTGTTGTGTGCAAGTAGGGCTATGTGCGAGCAGAGATAGTAGTGCTTGGGCCGAGGGTGGGCGTGGTTGTGACGAGGGTGGTACGTAGATAGAGGAGAGGAGCTGTGGGCTGTGCAGGTCGGGGGCGCGTACTGACGCGTCTTCAATCGTTACGAAGCGCAACCAGGACCTCAGGGTTCTACGACTGTGATAGCACCGCAACAGCGGTGTGGACCTCGGTGACGACTGCATGATAACTGTGGCAGGAAGCACAGCCGTCGGGGTGCGTAAGCTACTACAGCACATACACATGCAAAGCTCTACAGTTGTAGCTCTATCAATCATCATGTTGTACAACAACCAGGCGTAACGCCCAACAAATACTACACTAGGGGCAACACGCATACCGGTACTACTATCGAGGCGCAGAAAACAGAGAAGGAAGGACGGTCCGTTGTAAGTATACGAGACGAGTAGTACTGCTCCCTCCTTCCTATGATTAACTCTGTAAATCAAACCGCTGTACGAGCACTGAGTCTCGCAATGAAGCGTACCTCGTCGACTACGGATATACTGCTGTACTGTATTATAGTACGTACATATGCATCTGCCGCGATCAGGAACGGTTCGTCCCGACGACCGACCCGACCGACCCACCTCCAAGTTTGCTATGTCCTCGACATTTTTCTCGGCAGCGAAGCGCATAGCAACGCATCCGGCAAGCGCGCTCAAGACGTCGCGCACCTCTCGCT
This sequence comes from Costaria costata, assembly GCA_036873775.1. NCBI lineage: Eukaryota > Phaeophyceae > Laminariales > Agaraceae > Costaria > Costaria costata. The sequence goes on from JAYJME010004703.1 coordinate 6,835, forward strand.
CCATTGGTGGTGTGTGCTGTGGTTTGGGATTGCCACCTCTAGCCGAAGCAGACACACCTCGTGTGTTGGCGGCATGGATCGTTCGAGGCAGTTTAGTCGACGAAGAAAAGGTACGGGTTTTTCGCTGGGGGCGTTTCAAGGTTCACATGTGACGGTACCAGTCCCGCCGCTTCTTTTTCTCTGCCTCAAACTTCACAGCTCACATTATTACACAGCAGTATGATATCATAGGTACATCACATCATCAGCCGTCGACGTGCAGTCGGTTGGACCGGCGGCCGTATGTATTTGTGTCGGTAGGAGGACCAGGAGGAAAGATGACTGTCCCGCTGCTCCCTCTTGTAACAGACAGCTCTGCTGCAGCACAGCAAACAAGCAGTACGTATGCCTGGTCAGATAGCATACCACACTTCTACTGCTGCTGCTGTTAGTCATCTCTGTAGTATAATAGCAGGGTGATCGAGCTGGGGTGGTAGTGTGTATAGCGACCGCGGGCGAGTGCTACTACTACTCTTCTTTTCTTATCATTGGCGCCGTATCATTCATATCATACGCACACGTCACATCATCGATGCTGGCTCAACAACGAAGCAAAAGTCAAGCAAGCACAGAAAGGCAAGCAGCAGTGCGATTCCTCATTCCTCCCTTACTCCCTCATCTCCTGCGGGCGGGGGACAAAAAAAACAAAACAAAATGACAAAAAGAGGAAACGGAGACATCTTCCACGGGTCTCAGTTCGCAGTCCACGGACCCTGTCGAGCGAGCGGGCGCCCTGTTAGGTTGCCCTCCTGAGGCGGTAACCGCCACTCTACCGCGCAGTCAGATCTTTCCTTCCGGTAAGAACTTTCTGGCGACTCCACAGCTCCGACGGACGAACATCTAGCGACCACACTGTAGTCAAGTGAATCCTACCCCACACATCGCGGTAACAGGTGGGCGTGACCCCTCCCGGCGAAATTGTGTGCAATTTTTGCGCTTCTAAATGTGACTTGCGGGGTCGATTCGAGTCCCGGCGGGAGTGGTTTCTCCCCTTTTTTTTTTCGAAATGTCCCCCTTTTTTTTCCCTTGCCCCTCACATTGATCATTGTTGTTGTTGTTGTTGTTGTTGTTGTGTTTTCCCCTTTTTTTGTGTTTGGTACCTATATATTATTGTTGTACGTGTTTGTTTGTGTCGTTGTTAACGCTGTGCATCGACATCGAGTCCAGTGGTTCTTCATCTCAGAGATACCTGGTACAAGCGCTGTGGTCACAAACTAAACTACGTACTACGAGGAGACCGAGATATCGCGAGTACTCGTAGTATATAGGCGCCGGGTGCGTCTTTTTTCATGATGTGCAGCGGTGTCGAGAGGAATAATGAAGAAGGTGGACCAACGCGGAGCACACTGGTGCGATTATGCAGGGATGGTCGATCCCAAATATCTGCGTGAGGTTGAGAGTATGCGTGCGTTCAACGTGGGTTCATTTTACATGATGATGATGTTACAGAGTACAGGAACAAAGCACTACGAACTCCGATACTCTACAAAATTGTACTCTGTTTGGAACACACAGCAGAAAAAAAAGCACTCCGAAAAAAAAACAAAGCACGGGAGGCGCTTCGTGGGAATCGAACCCACGACCCATGACTGAAAAAACACGTAATCGTGCAAAATTATTATATTTCGTGTTGGCGCAAACGCCGCTTGGAAATCCTGACAGCAAACAGCTGAATAGCTGATCAGCTTGTCATCACGTTACGCATCGTCTTAGCTAGCTGGGTTTAGGTCGCTCGTAGCCCCACTCGCACAACCCGGAGGTAGAGACTCACGGAAAGCTCTAGCGGTCTACGTCTACCCCAGGAGAGCTGGCGATAGGTCCTGGGCTGGGATAGACTCAAGGTCAGTTTTGGTTGTTTGGTTTCATAGCTTTTGTTGTTCGTGGTACAAAATTTAAAATAGGAAATGCTTCGTCCATGTCAGCCGTGAACAGCAGTGTTGATACCTGAATACAAGACAGGTTTCCCAAGCACACCAGCCAGGTTCTTCGTTAACGTTGACCTCTCCTACGCCGGTGGAGCTATGAAAGCTGTGGCCACCTGCTGTCATCTTCACTGCGCCCTTTCTAGGTCGCGGTATCAGACACGATTGATTGTACAAAAATACTGCTGTGTGCAGGTTGGGTTGTGTGGTACCTGTGCAGCACCACCAGCACCACCATCAGGACTTTTTAAATGTTCCATTTCGGTTTGGCTTTTCCCTGTGCCGACCGACGGGCGTCTGGACACCCCCGGCCCGCCAACACCATGGTTTCAGACGCGGGGGGTCGCTGCAGCAGTGGTACGCCTGGTAGTGTCGCCGTCATGGTTTCCTACGACACGCATTCGTGATAATATTCAAGAGCGTTTGCTCTAATTTTGTAAAATTTCTGGCTCGTTTTTATCTTCATCACACTATCAATATTAATTCTTAGTGACGGAGTGAAGGGGGGGGGCGGAGCGATACGTATCATTGCGATGATACGGGAACTTGTATACCATCTGTGGACCGCAGATTGGCTGCTGTCGAGTCTCGGGCTCTACGACCCTGGGGGACACTCCCCCCGCCTTCGCCACCACGACCACCGGGATAGGGTAACGTCTATACTACCAATTCTACTGCTGTTTGTGCTCGCGTCGTGACAAACCTCGACATATCTACTCGCACACAGCAGTATCATACGTACGTACACAGCAGTACCACACAACGTCGTTTGTACGTGTGATAGACTGCTCGTACAGAGTACGACATCGTACGCACGCGTAGTTTTTCGAACGTAAAAACAAAAATAATTCGTCGAGTGCATCCTCTGTCGTCTGTCGCTGCCTCTGCTGTTGCCGCCTCTGCTGCTTCTGTCGTGGCTGTTGTGAGTTGTGGGCGAGGCACACAGACACGCTGTTCTTTACGATACCCAACACTGGCTAACTGGTCAACACGCAATATCAGACCAGTACTTATTACTTATTATACGTACGTATCCAACCCTACTCTTTACAGCAGTGTATATATACCAGGTACCTGGTAGTCAGTACGACCTCTCTTATCCTTAGTCATGTACCAGGTATATACGTATCATACCATGTCTCGAATGCATGAAATGCATTTTTTATGGACAAAGCCAAGTTTTTCTCTTCCGGCCGAGTATTTGGTATTTTCTCGCGCTTTCGGCTGCGGGGCACGCAGGGGGGCCGCGTGTACACTGCACCGCAAGTCTGGGCCCCGGCCGGGCTCCGTGGCTCGTGCTCTGGGCGTTCAAAGTTGCGGGGAAATAGCTATTTCAGCGGGAACTGGTTCCGACTACCCACAAGACGTAAATACGCCTCGCCCATAGCCTCCCAGGACGATGGAAACCTCACATTCACCATTTTTGCTCTGCTGCTGCCAAAGATGCACTGAGACGGACAACCGTCAAGCCGTCAGTCAGCCAAGGCTGTCTGTCAAGGCATTTCCATCAGTCTAGACGGATTGTCCCTCATCCCCGGCTAAAAAGCCTCACTATCTGTGTGGAAACCCCTATTTGTTTGTTTGTGCTGCACTTGGGTTGGTCGAACGTTTTGCCGAATCAGAGAACCCTGTAATTTTAATGCTGAACATCTGACCGCAAAACAAAACTGTAAGGCCAACTCTTATGGGAAACAAATCCAGAACAGGATTTTTCAACACTTTCGAAGGCTTTTTCTCCGGGGGACGCTAAAAAATGTCCCCTGCTCTCTCAGCGAGCTATAGGTCAATTTTCGAGAGGAATCTAGTGGTATCGGCCGATTTTATTATAAATTAAAAAAACGACAGCTGTGAGATCGAGGATTTCGTCGAAACTCATCTTTGCAAGCTGCGTGGGATAC
>JAYJME010004704.1:0-10693 GCA_036873775.1 Costaria costata
CCCTGGTTGTCCAGCTCACGCAATGACTGGCGTGTTTTACAGCGTCGTTGCCAACCGACGCCAACCCAACCTATATAAAGATTATATCTTCTTCACCTCGATAATGAGACTATATATTCCCCAATAGGTTACACAAACCACGTAGTACGCGCGATCGAAGTATCCCAGGCATCTTGCAAAGTTGAGTTTGGACGAAATCCTCGATCTCACAGCTGACATTTGTTTTGTTAAATAAGATAAACAAACCGGCCTTCGGCGGGAAAATAGGTTACCTTCCCGTGCCGCGCGGTGACGCGTGACGTGCGTAATCTGCGTACCGTTGATAAATTGTTTGGACAACCAAGGCTCACGTGTTCACACACGCTAGCGTGGGCGTCTACGGGAAACGACAAGTCGGACCTTTGCAGGGCGTCCCTGCTTACTGTGATACCGCCCGGTTCTCATTACGTACAAGGCACTACCGCTAAAACTGAAGACGGATATACTCTCTTGATTCGCCCCCGTAGACATTCTGGCGGCGTTAGTTGGCCACCTTCTACCATCTGTTGTCAGGAACACCCCCGTGCCTCCACGTCTTGAAGAAGTCTTTGCCCACGCGAACGAGCAGAGCCCAGGCCTGTGGGAGATTGAGATAACCGTTTTGGAACGGAGGCAGAACCACGACGGGGGTCATATGACAGGCCTCTAGGAGGCCATGATAATATGTGCATATTTCTCGGATAGAAACCGTTGTCACACCTGTTCCCCAAACATGGTAAGGGGCGGTAGATGGTGGTGGTGAGGCTTTTCTAAAGGTCTGGTCATGAGGCCAGCCGGACCGTGTTTCTGTTGGTGGTCGTCCGATGCCGTGCTCCATTCGCGAGGAATGAAGGTATTGTTGTCCTCCATCCACATACCATATAGTCGTGGTTCATGAAACAGACGCTGATTGTACTAGCCGAAGAGTCTCTCTGCGTCAGGCCAAGCCGGCGATAATGCGGATGCGGGGTCACTCAGAAGCCCACTCAAGCCTCTACATTTAAGGAAACCTCGTCGGCAAAAGCAATTGGACCAGTTGACGTCTTTGGAGCCTTGTCATGTATACGCTCAGCGCGTGTACACCCACCAATGTTACGATCACGCGGAGCACATGTATCCTCACAACTCGTAACACAATGCCATGAGCGGAACCCCCTCTCAGCCACACCTCATCTTCGTGGCGGGACTACACTGGTATCGAATACAATAGGCGGCCGATGCTAAAAATCTGATATTAAGAGTTCAACGCTGAAAGTGTTTGGGGGGGGAATACGAATGGGACCTATTTGCTCTGAAAAGAGTGTGAAACACACACAGCCAGAAATTTGGAGTTCCAGTCTGGGCAATAACAAGGCGTTCCTAATATCTGGCACATGCTGCATGACACTTTCAACGGCACATACACCCGGGTCATGTCTTTGTTCCAGCCTGATTAAATCTGTGCTGAAACATGAAATCACATATCCAAGGGATTGTGTTAATTCCGCAGCTCCGCCACTACGAATGCCGCGGTTGCGTGGTAAGCGTTCCGTCCAATCGCCTAACATATTTCGATAGGAGACAGAGTCCAGGTATATGTTGCTTGTGTTTACGATCTGACACTGAATTTAAGGCTGTGGGACAACTTGTGGAGTTCCAATGGTAGGTTGACTATTCGGTAGTGGGAAATGCATGACGGCAAATCCCGTTCGGTGGGATTTGGAGAGTAAGTCACCCCTTGGATTGGTCTCGAGTGGTGTCTGGTCAGCCTACCCGCGAGGAGAAAAATAAATAAACACGTGGTTTATGCGGACATTTCCCGGTACTATGGCGCACCCGCGGTGTTAGATATCGTAATGACGGGAGATACGGTAGGAGGGCTATCTCGGTTTTCAATGCCGTGTTTAGGGCATTCGGACGAGTGACCCTCTCAAAGTCATGCTCGGTGTGTTTTGCGCAGCATAACCAGTATTCCCTCAAGGTGGTGCATACTTCTAGCTCTAAAACACATACAAGGGTCAACCCCTTTAGAGCCGGAAACGGTTGTTGGGGACAAACCTACTTGGAAATAGTGTGGGACCATTCTTCTGGTGGTGGAAGGGTTAAGGCTGCCAAACAGTACGGAAATTACCTTCCCAAATTGCCCGGCTAGGCAAGAACAAGTGCACCCCAAGGTGCCCCCGCCCCGCTCCCCCCTACCGTAGCTTCAGTTTAAGCTACGTCAAAGTTTCAGAGGTTAACCAATACTTTACATCGACATCATTAGTCAAAATATGGGAAATACTAATGGCACCACAGATCAGTTCCAACCTGTGTAAGAGAGAAATGGTATTGATGATAGGGCGCTAATGTTCATAAGGTTTGGCTCAGCTGTCCCTTTGCCTACCCGCTAAAGACATGCTGGTCTATTAATGTACTCAATTGTAACACTTTAAACACTTGCAATGATCGTATGCGTCATTTAGGACATCCCGGATTCACATAGTTGGATAGCACTCAAACCAATACGCGAGTCCAGAAATTTCTTTGAATATGGAGGACTCCAAACAATTTTTCGTATCTGATATCAAATAGCTCCTCCCAGAAAAGGAGTTGACGCGTCCAACGCCAAAAAGAGCACTGATTAATACGTCAAGCCAACATACTGTTGCGTCTAATTTCAAATCGATCCACTCCGCTTTGCCCTAACTTGTTTCCTACAGATGTTTAACTCGTAAATGATTTTCGATCAAGGAAGGTGTTTGGGTGATCGACGATGAGGCGAATGTAGCACATTGTCGTTGGGCAAACAGAGAGATACGTAAATCTACCAGAGAACATGAACGCCAAACATTAACATCAGCACAATACAGGCTGGCGGCGGCTCAATATGTTAGGGTAGAAGGTAGATTATCGTGTGACGAGAAGTGAGGGTGGAGCAAGGATCGCAAGTGCAATTGAGCAGGCAAATGTAAGGAAGTGAGTTTGGCTTCGTACGTGGGTTGCCGTCCGTGGGTCCCTCTAGATTAGCTTATCCTGTCTGACAGCTTTAATATTGAATTAAAGTTGAGCATCAAGCTGAGGCATTATCGGATGTTGAAAAACCACAATCCTATTAACGGTCCACACCGAGTGGTTTGTTTCCCCTGACGTCGTCGTACGTACCGCGAACACTAGGAGGAGGTGCACCCAGGTCGGTAGAGGGCACCACATGCTGTCGAACAGGGCATTATGAGAGAGGATAGTTTCCTTGACGTATCCACCTGAAACCGTATACCACATAGACACACGTGCGTTAGGTCAAGCCGTAATTGTTTTTAAAAAGTTGGTTGTTGGGTATTGTACACAGCTCCTTAAGTGGGAAGTCTCAGAAACACCAGATCCTATGAAAATGTAAAACACTTCTTGCACTCCGGCCGTGGTCGACATACCAGCTCGGGGATTCCACTTACCAGCAGCGGATCATTTGCGCCGTATACGCTACATATACGTGTGTTGCTTTCCAAGGAACCCTTCGAGGTGAACCTCAGCCACGAATTCGTGTTTTCGTGAAGTCTAAAAGTGATACTACTGGCCTACCGGGGTAAACATCTAGCCATTGATCCAGCAGAAGATAGGTCACCTACAGTAAGAAGCCACACTCAAGCCCCTCGAAATGGGCGAGTGCTGACGCTCTTAGGTCCGTACCGCCCTTGTCACCGATTTGAGCATGATACAGATGTTCGTATAGGCTTCGTTCTCGTATATATTTCTAATAGGTGTGACAAGGCTTGACAAGGCAATTTGAGCTAGCTTGAGTAATATCTTGGGAACAATTCATTCCAGTTCACACTCACCATTATTCACCACTATCATATGAAAACCTCCCAACGCGTTATGCACCACCCTGTTTGCCTCGTGTTGGTTCCAACCCGACCAGTGCAGTTGACCGTGCCGACCCGCCCCACGTCGCTGACCTTGCCGACTCGGTTGATATCGCTGAGAGTACTGGCCCGTGAACCCAGCTCTGCTAGACAGGCAACACGATGCTACGACCATCTCTGTTCGCGCAGACTGAAGCCTTCATATGTACCCTACGGACGAAGAACGACTTAGAATGTCACACTGATAGAGTCATGGGAGGTGGTGCTAACAGCAAAAGGGGAGGATAGTTCAGCGGCTTCTTTCTCCGCACGATGTTTGCCTGTCTTGATCAACAGACCAAGTTTGTAAACAAACCTCAGAACCGGGGTATTGAGTACTGTAGCGTTCTGAGACGTTTCGAATGATGTAAGGATTGGGTATACCCAACTCCCCCCGTGTTTGACACCATGAATAACGTTGACGTAGGGCTACGGCTGCCCCTTTCAAACGTTTGAGGTTTACTCACATTCCGGGTTTGGGCGCACTCCGGCACTGTCAACCTTACACCCGATGTAGGGGGGAAACTAAAGAACGTATCATACATACATTCGGCGGAGGCGAAGTAGTCGCGTGAGATTTATCCGTGGGCCGCAGTTCCATAAAGGAGTCCAAAAAACTATGTGCATGGCGACGAAAATAACGATGGACTCGTGGTGAACGATATACACGTTTGCACAACACACGCTTCGAAGAGCAGAGCAGGAACTCACCGGTCAATTGAAAAAGTGTGTACATTGCCATCAGTACGTAGCAGACGGATATGAAACGGCCTTCTGATCCCACCAACCTAGACATCAAACGGGGAGACAAAGCATATTTCTCGACCATGTTGCGGGTGCGGTATGTAGTGATGTTGGCGACCTACAACACTCTGACATGAGACACATGCAATGATGGCGGTAGCAAGGTTGGAGAACATTGAAATATGGCCGATGGGTCACCTTAAGTAAGGATTTTGATGGTCCGGGGAGTTTAAAACTAGTATTCAGGTTACTCCGACGAGATATTCATTACGTCTATGAACCGAGGTTTTTCTTGAATGTTCGCTTTTTTTACGCAGTGTAACACGAAATCCGAAGGTAGTGCAAAGGGCGCAATTATTGAAGCATTTTAGGCTAAGACTGCAAACAGACACGTAGTCACTCATCTGAGTACAGCATAAATGAAGGACATAGCCCCCCACACAAACACGACAACCTCTCGGCGATTCGCGCTTGGTGCTAACAACGTATGCCTGATCAGTGAAAATCCGAAGTGCTCCGTCCCAGCATAGTGGAGATGAATCGGTCTATGGTCAAACGACTACGGCCGCCATGACACGAGCGTACACCCCCTTAATAAATCTTACCTTACCAACATGCAAATATTCACCGTGATATGTGGTATGGGGGTATCTCGCAATGATGGTATGGTGCGAGCGCACTGACCGTGTGACGCGTGAGGCCTGACCGCTGTTGGACGCGTGCTACGTAATAGGTTGCACGTTTTGGGTTATTGTTTCCTCATAACGGGGCTCCTTAAGCCAAAGTCGTCCGAATGTCAATCTTGTCTAGCAAAATGTTTTTGTTTATGCTCAGTCGATGGGTTTGCTCATCGGGCTGCCTATTCAATCTATTCAAAAACGGTTTTCGGGTGTGGTATCGACCTTCCCAGGTGACGAGCCTCGTCAACGAAATGGTGCACCTCTGTCGTAGTATCAGTCGTTGGCGAGGCCTTCTCATAAGGAAAACGCTGATTACCATGAATACCTCGACAGTATAATCGTGCACGAACGAGTGGATTCCAAACTAGCACGGTAGAGGAGCTGCCGACCCATGTTACGATAGAGGTGCACCAATTGTTTCTGAAGCTCTTCACTTTCAAACCTCAATAAATCACCCGAAAACTGTTTTTGAGCAACCTGGAAGAGCAGCCCGATGAGCGAACCCGTGAACTAGGCCAATAAAAGTATCATATTGCTATACAATATTGACATTCGGACGGTTTTTGGTTAAGGATCTCCGTTATTCAGAAACAAAAAAAGCCTAAAAGTGCAACCTCTATATCGTAGCATGCGTCTGCCCCAAGGTAAAATAGCGTGTTTACGGCACTCAGACGAGTGACTCATCACCTCTATCAAAACAAGGTTTCGATTATTTTTGCGCAGCGTAACAAAACATTTTAATCTGGTGAGTACCGCGAAATAAACAGGCGTGAACGCTCGAAGACATTAACAGCGTAGGGTAGCTACTTTTCGGAGTAGCTGCCATGAGCCCAACAAACGTACCTGCTGCCCCCCCCCCCACACTGTAGCTCTGGCCTACACTACTTCAGGCCGACGACCGAGTTGCGGTTGTTTTCGTTGCACCAAAGAAATATATACATATTTTTGGTTTCCCGACATGCTCGCGTTGAATTACACATTGCCTGCGTATGGGTTTCTTGTTGTAACGATTTGTCCCCTCTTTAATGATAGGACTTTAGTTTCATTCTTGGCTGTCCTCGTCATCTTTTGCTTCTCGTTGGTATTTTGACGTGCTTTGTTGTTCGTCTGCGGATCTCCAACAACCCAATAAATTTTAGACTGATGTTGATATTTTCCTGATCGTACCGTACAAAGTAACCCGACATACAATCGGTTGAACGTCGACAGCTACGACGCTATAAAGAGCACAGGTGCACCCGCACAGAATGACCTGGAACCGTCAAATAAGGGTGTAAAAAAAGCTCTGGTTCGACGGCACTCATGTGGTATCGAGCGGTTCAGGATCAATGACGCAGCGGAACCTGGTAAGACGACATCGCGAGCAATTGTGTACCTGGAAATGTTTGCGGCCGTGTGCCCCACCATTCATCTATATTTATTATGCCGACGCTCTTTGTAACTGTGTCTTTATCCGGGGAGGGGACAAGGTTGTGTTTGGGCGCAATCCACTGGTATACTCTCGTGTGCCCGGCTGATGTATCGGCATGAATATGCTTATTTGAATAACAACATGGAATGGACATTGGGCCGTGGCAACATCATTCACTGCCACGGACCCAACATCAATTTTTGTGATGATGTTTTATGTCGCTTGGGGTCAATACCTACCTAGCCGGGTATGCAGATATGTCCGGAATGGTCTCCTGATACATTCAGACTTATGTGGATTGTTATTTTCATACGCCTAAATGGCCTTGCTCCGGTAAAAGTCAAGATTGTTTCCTCTACCCGTGTTGTGGTTTCCTCTATGTGACCATGACTGATTTTCTTGTGTCTCTAATTATGAAACGTGTTTGCCCTTTTGCCTCGATTGCTCGTTTCAGTTGGGGTTTTCGTCTACTCCTCATGTAGCATCTATCATCTCCCTTGAACGTTCGTTGTGCATGTCACCTTGCCTCCAACGGTGGGCAGACTATACCTTTTCTCTGTGGGCGCTGGACCACACTTTCGAAGGCATGGCTTCACGATTGCTGGTCCTTCGATGGGCCCACTCATCAGCTGCACGCCTGCAACAATACCTTGCAATTATAATAAGTACGGAATGTTCCAGGTGGGATAAGAAGGCTCAAAATTGACACATACATGCGGGTCATAAACTATTATTCCAACAGCTGTCGAGGCTAACACCGAACCGTTCACCAAGGTCGTTCGCCGAGTACCAAGACAAGCTCAAACTGGTTTGAGCAACGACATCAGGAGGTACACCTATATACGAATTTCGGAAAAATGCAGATCAAAGAGCACACATGCCATTTGCTGCCTCGGGCCACTCAGAGCAGGCCGGGTTCGGGGCCTTCGACTACCATTCTAAAGGAACTCGAATGGGATGTACAGTCTGCGCGCAGAGATAGACTACCGGGCTTGCTGGTCGTTCACCGTATATACTGCGGACAGATAAATTCATAGGTTTCAGCATTCCGGCATTTAATAGAATAATCCGGATATACATACAAGGCTTCTTGTACCTGAACAACACAGGATCTAAATGACCTGTTCCTTTGTATGTACAGTAGGTATTTTACCGGGTTTGACAATATTGTCCGGGGAATACGCGAGCGTTAAGACACAGCATATAAATAAAAAATCGTAGTTCATTCATCATGCTGGATCAGGTACGTTATGGGTGTTGTCCACGCGTTCTCGCTTGATGCCCTGCCGGATATGCACTCTATATTGTTAAGGTCCCAACCCTCTGATGTAGGTGTTCTAGGTCAGGCAGGTTGCGGTATGTCCGTCTTACGGTTCAAGTAGTTTCGTTGGCTCCTCATATTGGATGTTATCCTGGTTCACCTGCAGCAGTTGAGAAGTACAAGGCCTTGTCCTTGTAGGGTGCCACAGGTCCGGGCATAATAGACCAAGTACACGATGGTCCAAGGTGAAAATGCGTCGAAACTACTGTAGAAGGAGTAATACGTCCGATGCACTCCATCTAGGCGTTCGTAGTTAAAGAGCCATTGCCACTCATCCCCCATGGTAACGTTCCACAAGAAACAAATTGCTGCGTGCACCACGTGTTCATATATTTTGTCTTTGACTTTTTTTACTACCGTGCTCGATGTCTACGGTACACGGTACAGGCTGGTTCAGGCAAGAAACCCCAAATTCCTTGAGAGTTCATTGTCTACGCCGTTTTGGAGAGTTAAAACGTGACAGTTTTGTACACGTGTTTAAGGTTGTTTTTAATTTGGGTCTTGAGGGTCCCCAAATTTATGGTGAACAACAAAACAAACATGATTTGTCGGGCGTTCAGCATGGGCATATACAGCGAGAGTACAACATTTCATCTGGTAAAAGTACATGTACGATTATGTTGGCGCTTGCGCGAGAGCAGCCGAAGGGCCTGTTTTAGACCAGGTTTTGAGCCGTCCAAGGAATAGCTCGAAGTGGGGTCCACCTCTCGGTGCGCCGTTTCCTGGACATGCCTCAGCTTGCTCGCCCCTCCCGACCATGCGAGTACCGGCCTCGGCCGTGCTCGCGGCGTAAAGTGGCTGCCCCTGCTAAATCACGTTTTTGGGCAATTTTCTGTTCCAAAATATCAAGTAGGTAGTCGTACATTAGAAGCACGGAGTCAAGTGAGTAATCGCATAAGTACGTTTGGGTCAGGGGTAGGGAGGCGATTAAACATTGGCAAAGGAGTAAGTTCGAACCTCAGCTTGTGCGATATTTCTCCTTTTTTATGTACGAGTAAGCAGTGGTGTGTGGTGTGTGGGTGTTTTCGTTTTTACATACGAGCAGCAGTGGGTAGGTGGTACTGTTTTTACTCTATAGGTCAACAGTGGGTAGGTGGGTGGGTTGAGTGTTGAGTCCGCTGGTGTTGCAGCGTACCATTAGTACGTAAAAAAACATAAACGTATTTCACAAAATAAATATTATTAACGTTGGACTGTTGTTCGATGGTCACGTTTGTCCTTTTCAGTTCCACAAGCCGCGTGTTCGAGTCTCGCAGTGAATCATCTTTTTTTCGTTTATTTAAACTAGACATTTGTTTTTGTGTTTTTGTCGATTATATGACAGCAAATATATATGTTTTGAATTTAGTTTTTCAGCAGAACCAATACTACTTCTAGTATACTTCGTATATATTCTAGAGGTATAGGAATCACGCCTTACGGAAAACGGCATAACTCCTGAATCCTTGTTGATTTGGTGTCCGTTATGATCATTGAAGGAAGCTTACATTGACGGCTATCATCGTTTTTGTACGACTGACAGATCAAATCGACACATACATACATGCTTCAACTCAAAAAACATTTAGAGACGATCACAATCAATAACATTCCGCCATCTATCTAATGGCCAACTTGAAAAGCGTGCGATTTCTCGCGCCACCGATTTATTTACCGTTGAACTTCGGCGACAATGTTACCAACTTATATGTCGACGGATGCAAGCCTCTAACGGAGCTCCGCTTTCAATAAAGCTCAAGCGCTGCAACGTAGTTGTACGTGTTAGGGTCTGCAGAATGACAAAAGTTCAGCAATATTAGCTTTAGGGGATGCAAACACAACAACGCGTGCCTTTTAGTGATCTGCTGGTCGTTGAAAACATATTGGGGTGAATGTAAGCTTTCTTTAAAGACCATCACGGACACAAAATCAGCAAATCGGGGGCTATGCCGTTTTCCATAAAGCGTGTTTCATGGCTACCGTTACACTGGAAATAGTATGGCTGCTGCGAAAAATATAAATTGTACACAATAAATGGAAAAAAAAACGTATAGGATTATAATATATGGCCGGCGCGGCCCCTTAATTTTAAAGTTTTTTTTGTTGCTGCACAAAAAGTATCATATGCAAGCTGTTGTTGTACATCTTCGTACGAGCAGTGCGTCTGCTGTTGTATGCCTGGGTATACTTCTAGTGCTGCTGCTTCTCCCGCCGCCATATGACGCGAGTAGTGTATACGTAGTAGTGCTGCTGCTGTACGAGTCACTGCAATATTGCGAAAAACGGGAGTGTATGTGTTTCTTTATGTTCGGCGGATTTTCTGTGCACTCAACCGTGATTAAGTTTTGCACCCCCCTTGGCGGTACGTAGTATTGAATTTACGGCCTCTGTTTGCCTGTGGCACGCTCGACCTTTTCGAGCACGCGCGGAGCCGTAGACGGGCGTGTGTTTCTTCATGCTTGGCTTTCTTTATCTGCACTCAGCCATGATTCATTTTACACCTGCCTTGGCAGAAAATTAAATCGCATTTACGGCCTCTGTTTGGGTATGACATTCTCGACCGTCACAGGCATGCGCGCAGCAGGCCAGAGGTATAGACAGAAGGCCCAGTTCTTATACCTCGGTGGCATTGTCCACGAATGCGCCGACGTTGCGATCTCCATTGAAATCGAACGACGAA
>JAYJME010004705.1:0-10692 GCA_036873775.1 Costaria costata
ATAATAATAATAATAATAATAATAATAATAATCATAATAATAATAATAATAATAATAAGAATAATAATAATAATAATAATAATAATAATAATAATAATCATCATAATCATACGTGTTTCCATTCAAAAAAGTTGCAAGAATGAGCTTCAACGCCGATCGCTCACAGTAAAAAAAAACATTAAAAAAACATTATACATTCCCAGAAACAAATAATGATAATAAAACCAGGGGAAACCAAGACAAAACAAAAAAAAACAGGAAAAAACCTACGTACGTATTATATCACAGAGAGTCTACGGGTACGTAACTCCCTTTCTGTTCCTACATTTTTAACAGTGGAAAACAGGATCCCACATCAATTCCAAGTAGTTTTTTCACGAAAAAGGTGATACATAGGTGCACTTCTCGAAGGGTCAACATTCAATTGTTACTGTTATTATCTTTGCCCTCCGACAATCAATGAATAGCTTAACCACTTTCAATTACCCCCAAAAGTATCCCACACTATTTCCAAGTATTTTTGTCCCCAAAAACCGTTTCCGGCTCTGAAGGGGTTAACCACTTTCTATCACTCTCAAAATACTCCAGAAAAAGAAGGAGCAAACTAAGGGAAACCGAAGAAAAAAAAGTCATAACCTACGATGTGCGCAATCATTCTAAACTCTCTTCTGCACCTATTTCCAGCTTGATTATTATTATGCTTGCCATTCGACAGATGTGCGGCATGACCTTCAACGTTGATTAACATTGCTGATTGCTGCTGCTGCTTCTTCTGGCACACACGCACGTGTACGATACGCACGCGATAAAGACGCATGTTATAATATTACACAAAACACGTAGTACGCGCGATCGAAGTATCCCACGCAGCTTGCAAAGTTGAGTTTCGACGAAATCCTCGGTCTCACAGCTGACGATTTTTTTATTTTATAATACGTACCAGGTACTGAGTACTGGTATAGTACAGGGGTATTGTTCCACGTTTTTTTTCTGAGGCTGCTCTCGCTTGAGGGCCTCTACACCAAATATGTCAGTCCTGAGACACATGTCAAGGAAGGCAAACCGTGCGCTGTCAAGGGTTTAAGGCCGAGTGCTCCACACTAAAACCTAGTAGTTTAGCGTCAGACGGTGTCAGTCAAGGGCAAAACAAGGCGAAATTGCTGTCTGTCAAGGGTTGAAAGCGCTGTCTCCTGACATATTTTGCTCTACACCCCCATCACACCTCAAACCTCTGGCTTTTGAGGGAGCACAAAAAAAAAGGTTCAACACGATGATCGCCTATCGCTATGCTACAACAGTATATCATCGCCTTTGTTGTTGCAGTCAACCGTTGTTGTTGCAGTCAACCGCAAACATTTGTACATGATACGATATTCCAACGAAATCTTGCGGGTTCCCTCAGTTGAATATTCCGGCCATAAAGCGCTATTATGATCTATTATCCGTTACTACGTATCCCTATTATCGTGTACCAAAATCGCCTCAAAGCTTCGATATTTCGTCCGAAACCTCGGCCTCGAGAATGCTGAGAGCGAGCTCGGCCACCTTCGCCTCGGGAGTCACCGCCGGCATCACGAACACCGTCTCGCACTGAGGACAGGTGCTGTCCTCGGGCCCGTAGATGCTGACGAAGTCAACCAACCGCAGATAGATTCGGCGGTGTGGCGTTACGGCGTTCGAAGGGTCGAAGGGGGTCGGAAGGGAGCGATGGGGTACAAAAGGCACGGCGGCGGCGGTAAAAGGTGGATTAACGTCGCCTGGTATACACGGTAAGAAGGGTGGATCCTTGGGTTTTTTTTTGCGAGACTACGACTATTAATAGTCTGAGGTGGGTGAGATGGTGACCTGCCCTCTCGATCGATCAATCGGTCCAGGGACAGACGTCGTCGCCGTACGCTATATACCTCTGCGCCACGTGCCAATCACCGCTATTAATAGATAATATGTGTTTTATTGTGAAACAATGGGGCCGGCCGACACACAGCCGGCAAGAAAAGGAGCTCTCTTTCCACCTGTCACGTAAAAAAAGCGGATTTCCGAAAAAAATGTACGCTGAACCCTTCATTTTAGTGCTGCAGTGTGCAGAAAACTATATATCACTCTATTAATAGTTCCAAGTGTTTTGGCCCCAGAACGGGACTGCATCCCTAAAGGGTTAAGTTCAACCCGGTGAACAATCCCATGGCCACAAAAAAAATGTTGTAAACACGAATAATGGGATTCCAAGGTAAACACGTATCTCAGAATGGGACTCCAGCGTAGTTGCTATTAATATTACGGGGGACCATAGTAAATAGGACCAAATATTGTTGGCAATAATAGGGAAATGTATAGGTTTTGGTGTCTACCGTAGGTCCTATTGTGTCTACAGTAGGTCCTATTAACTATGGACCAAATATTGTTAGCACAAATAGGGAAATCTATGGGTTTTGGTGTCTACAGTAGGTCCTATTGTGTCTACAGTAGGTCCTGTTAACTATGGACCAAATATTGTTAGCAAAAATAGGGAGATCTATAGGTTTTGGTGTGTACAGTAGGTCATATTGTGTCTACAGTAGGTCCTATTGACTCTGGTCCCCCGTAGTAGGTTCAGGAGCCCCATCCGTCTGAAATATTTTGAGCGAAAACCTTTCACAGATCGGACAAATCATCGTCTTTCAATCAGTGACCTAGATCTTTCAGGGCAGATAGATTCCTGATCTGTAGGATATAGCTCATATTGCCGGGTGGGACCCGTATGATCTGTGCTTGATCTTATAGGGCAATATTCTTGGGTTGGCTCTGTACTGGTACATACCCGGCACAATATATCATAACGGCAGGTTAGGATTTAGATGATCTAGATGATCTAGACCATTATCTGTGATAGTTTAGCTGTCACTGGGAAAATTGTAACTGTCGTCAACTTGTGTGCGCTGGTGGATGTTTCGTTTCGGGGAAGGTGATGTGGGAAATACGAAGTTGCGCCGCGGAAAAAAAACAGCTATTTACTCAAGTAGAACAAGGCCTCGGCCATCTTACCGCGCGCCGTCAAAGTTAGAAATTCACTCGCAATCGCTCTTAAATATCATATTATTAGTGTTGGCAGATTTTTCGCTGGAGTTTAAAAGCACCGTTCATATACCTGGTGCTCTTTTTTAGTTGTTGGTGGTGTGGTGTGTGTTCGAGTCGCGCTATGATAGACGACGATGCACACGTTTGTGTGGAGGATACTTTCAGGCCTCACGCCGAGCACGATCTACTATACATACTTCGAGTACATGTAATTATGTAATCTACACGACGATGTTTGCATGGTGGCTCTTTTATACTCGTATTCGCTACTGTGCATATAATATATGCAGTCTACACGACGATGTTTACATGTCGGCTCTCTTATACTCGTATTCACTAGGCGGCAACTTACCATGGTGGCACCGACATCATTCTACTGATGACAATGCTATAGATAGATGGTGCCGAAAGCCTGGTGCTCTTTTCTAGTGCTGTGTGCCATTGGTAGTGCGTGTTCGCGTCACAAGTACACGCAGCATGACGTTATATTTTTTTGTACTGCTGTTGTACTGCTGTTGTACTGCTGTTGTACTGCTGTGGTAGTAAGCACCCTTGCTCCTGGCACCTGATAATAGTTTATAAACTCATCACAGACTATACGGTGTGCATGCAAAATTCGACGCGAGCCGACGAAGGGAGAAAAGGCTGAATCCTTCCCGCGATAAACACGAACGCACATATACCGTAGCGGGGAGGGGTGGGGTGGGGTGTGCCCACAATAGTACGCGACCCTGAACGGATGTGAGCTGGGAAAGGGAGAGAGGGGGAGCTGGAACAGAAGGGCAAAAATAATATTACAGATGGGATGGGGGAAAAAAACGGTACCGAAAACTACAGCACGCTGCAGTGATACACAGGGGTCCGCTCCACGAACAACTACGTACCCTCCAACACAATTACAATAAAAGAAACTTCGGTGCTGCACCAGGAGATATATTCCCAAGGTCTTCAGTCTCCAGGTGCCGAAGCCCAGAGGTCCGCCCCACGAACAAGTACGAAAGTACCCACGATAAGAAACTTTACTGCAGTAGTTGTACACCCAGAAGCTACCGCCTTAGGTGCGGTGGCTTCCAGTTTCCAGGAAAAAGCGAATTTCAGGTTCCATCCGAAATTTTGCTTTGTTATTATTGAGCACAGTACTAGTCAGTGTAAAAAGCACGAGAATCACATTATACGAAGTACAGCAGTATCAGTATCAGTATGTATGCTTCGTTTGGTGTTCTGGAATCACATCATACGAAATATTACGTCCTGCTTCGTTTGGTGTTCGGTGCTTGTACTCCATTCCTGCAAGGTCTCGACCCCCCCCCCCTCAATACTGCATTACTAGCAGCATGCGGTATTGATCACGACTACTGGTGTATAAATAGCAGTGGTATATCATGAAATACTGTAGTAAGCACAGCATCATCACGTCGTAGACACAAAAACATAAACTCACCTAAGATCCTTCTGGAAAATCTTTCTGCAGGTCTTACACGCAAACGCCTGCGTCACCAGAGACAGAGAAAGAACCGGTGCGGTCGTGGTATATACCAGAGAGAGTGGGGGGGGGTGTTCTGTTGGGCTTCAGTTACGTCCGCTGTAGTAAGTGTAAGTGTAACAGCAGCAGTAGTCCGTACCCGGGGGTACTGTAGGTCTGTTGTTACCGCTGTGCACCCGGCAGTTTACTGCTGCTTGCAATGCAGTAGGTATATTGGTTGTCATTGCATCGCGTTGGGCAGACAACAAACTTTTCCCGAGGGTGTCGCCACAAACCCAGAGTTTATCTGGTATTGGAGCCTGTCTTGTGACCACACGCTCGATTGTTGCGATGAGTTAAAATGCGACGACGACAACAACAACAACGATAATTGTGCTATACGTACACATATGTATATGGATATCAGCAATCAACAAAATAGTATACTCAGTACAGCACCTAGATCTCCTCCTCAAGCGCGCGTGACGTGTGGTATAAAGCGGGTGTCACACTGTCGTCGACCGCTTTCCTCGTTTGGGGGTGCTGTAGCTACTTTTGGGGGGCAGGGCAAAGCTCTCACCACGATGGTATTGACGACCTGTGGGTGGTTCTCTCGCTCGTCGTGGCACTCCGGGCACTCGTACCATCGCTTGCAACATCGACTTTGGATGCTCACCTGTTGACGCAACAAGGTTCACGGCGATTGATTACTACTCTGTACGGGCACTCGTACCATCGCTTGCAACAACATCGACTTTCAATGCTGACCTACCTGTGGATACGCACCAAGATGACAAGCGATTGATTACTCGTACAGCAGTAGTACCAACGCTTGTAACGCCGACTTTATGTGCTCACCTGTGGATACAACAAGTCGACAACGATTGGTTGCTGTTCACCATTGCGATATACTACACGTACTGTAGCACTTCAGACGGGAATGTAAGGATCGTCTGGTCTTCATACCGTATTTTATACACCAACGGTCATCATTACACTTCCTCCCGTTGAGAGTGTTATGTGATGTAAAATACTTCGTATGACCACATCCTTCGGCACCAGATAGGATACTCGTACCTCGTACATACCTGGTACATACGTAAATATGCGAGCTTTGCTATGATACCATCATGCCGCCTGCAGGCTACGGACACTGCACCTGCCCGCGTGCTCTCTACTCGTGCATTCTAAACCGGGGATGTTGCGAATAGTGTACCGCAGTACCAGCATATCCGCCCGCCGTGTTGATTGATGTGCATACTGCTCGTCGTACGCACGCCCTGCTTTTACTACCAATGCACATCACCACTGGGTTTGTGCACGACGTTGGGTTGTTTTCTACCAGCAACCGCTGCTATTGGGCCACACAGCACATAATATGAACATGCGTGCGCATCATGATCCTATCCAACCTGTAAAACAGACATGATCGAGCAACACACGTCGGCACGTCTCTCGAGCGTGATTCAAACTCGTAAAAGCAACCGTAACCGTGTGACCTCCAGTACCTTGGCGTTGATGATGTGTCTACACATTCCGTTATATCTTGGTCGAGACGTTGCCGTGTATAGCTTCTCCGAGACACTGCTGCTGCTGCTGCCTTTCTCCCTTGTTGGCGAGTACGAACCACCCGATCGAAGCTACGTAGCAGCTGTCTTCCTGAGTTCGGAGTGTTTTGCGGCGGTATGTACCAGTTTATATACGGTTTGATATAACGCAACCATCACCTACATTGCAATGCGCGGTGTAAATTACGAGTACTGCAGGCAGGTGTCACCGGACACAGAGCAGCAGCGTACTCGTCGCCCTGTACAGCAGTACTCGTGTGCTTTGTACCTCGTTGCTTCATAAAGCCCCTGCTCTACCTCGTTTTTGGTGGTCCCTCGCCGAGGTCGGTGGTCGCCCGCCCGCGATGCTCGACGTTCGATGCTTTCCAAGGTGAAACCGTCAAGCTTTGCAGAACGATACTCGAAATTCTACGAAAACCGTAAATCTCCCCATCTCTTCATCTCTCATCTCCGATTGGCCATCTCCCAAATTCTAGTTTTTCGTCAAAATAATTCCATGATTTCGATTATTTTGGCGTGGCATGTTTTCTGTTTGCTGTTTGGTTTGCCCCTCTACCTATAATAGAGTAAAAGTGTCATTGCCGTTGACAGCAGTATCCGCCGACTCGGCCGTCTCGCGTCTCGGTCTGTACGCATAGGGCAGGTGTTCCGCTGGGTTGGCATAGGCACCATCGAGAGGACTAGAGCTCAGGGGCTGGCGTGCCCGTCGATAGTCCCTGTTCTGCCGGTTGCTGAGTGACAACGCACCGACCCACCCAGCGAGCCGTTTGGCGGTTGGTCCTGTGTGCGTGCACAGCAGACAAAGCAGGAGCAGCACCGCACGTATACTGCTTGCTGTCCGTCGTGAATTGGTTTGCAACTTCGTGAGTTCGGCATGGCGCTCTTCGCCAAATCCAAGGTAGAGCGCTTCCAGGAGGAGCCTCCCCGCTCAAGCCTCGGGCCCGGGGACTACGACCCGTGTGTCCCGCAGACGAGCGGGAACGGGGCGGGAGCTGTGAGCCTCGGGTTCACCTCGAGCAAAGGCTTGCCCACGTCTCCGAAAGAAGAAGCCATCCCCGAGGAAGCGGAGTCCAGCTATAGCACAGCTGTCCGCGACCGTCGCACGAGCAGCAGCGTTGTCGGTGTGGCATCATCAGCATCATCAACGTCGCGGCGATTGAGCATCGCGAGTCCTCGCACGGCGACTCCTAGTCTCGCCATGACGAGGCAGGAGAGAGCGGAGGCGCAGCAGCAGGCAAAGCAATTGTCCTGGAGTGAGTTGGAGCGGGAGAAGCTTCAAGCGGAGGTGGCCAAGCTCCGGCTCAGAGAGGTCAGTTTCGAGAGAGAGACAGAGAGAGACGTAGAGAGAGACAGGCTGGCAGGCAGGTCTAGAGAGAGGGGCTAGGTGATCGGCGCTGGGCTATCTGTCTATCGAGAGCCTCCGCCGGGGCAATGAATGCGGTGCGCGGTGAGGTGCCGCTGAGCCCGGCTGCTTGCTGGCCTGCCCATGTCGCCGTTGGCGCGATATTTATTTTCCTCTGTGATTGTTTTTTTTCAACGTAGTCCATTGTTCACTCGTAATATCTACCCCGCTGGACGATAATATAATATACATTTAATTTCGACTTTATCATATTAATACATTTTATATTATCGGACATACTCGTGGCCAGGTACTATTATAGGAAGATACCTGGCACAAAGCGTAATAACAACAGCGAACGGTCCCGCTTGCTTGATACCATTATGGACGGAAATATAAGGAATTCTTGATATTCATATTAATGACTGAATGTTCCTTATATTCCCGCTCATGGTGGTGTGATATGATAGTGGTCTGCTTTCCTCTCATCTATTCCGGATTCCGGAATATTATCAGGCTATGATACAAAATAAGTATCAACCACTCAATTGGTGGAATTCACAGCGGACTTATTGCTATCTGCTGCTGTAGTTTGATTTAAACTCGTGCAAACCGCGTATAGTTGGATGGTTGGAGCATGCACGTCAAACGTAGCAGACATGCTGCATGAGCATCGTGCGTCATGTGGCCGGTGGTGCAGTCCTCGGCGATCGGGGTACCCTATTGCTCCTTCTGTTTGTATAATAACTGCAGCTGCTGCTTTGCTGCTTCTGCCTGTACGAGTAGATGAGACTGCGGGGGACCTCATCCTCTGATATTTATTAATAGTGTATGTACGAGTATACGAGGGTTCCAGGTCTGTTTTTTTAAGTAATACGTAAGAGTACGTGTGAGAGTATATACTGGTATCAGAACTTAATCCTGCAGCAAGAGGTAAGTGTCTGGAAATCTGCGGTGCCCTTACGGTTACGTGCTGCTATTAATAGTGCTGTACGCCGGTGTCTGTGGGTATAGCTCGATACCCAGACACCCAGTTATCACGATGTGCTGTACGCACCTTGTTCTGTCCAGCAGCACTACTGCTGCTTTAGTATTAGCCCGCTGGCCTTGTTTCGGTACAGAAAGATCGTTTTGAAAATAGTATAAGAGAAAATATTGACTCTTTCCCCTTTGGTATACCATGTAAAGTGTACCAGGTAAAAGCTAAAGTTGCGCAGAGCCGCCCACTCTCGAGCTCTCAAGGAAGTGCGCGTAGCCTCACGCATGCGAGTGTAATACGCTGGTATTACGTAATACGGCTCCGCCTCAGTGCGCCGTATATATGGCCCCTTCACCCGGAAGCTAAGATGGCGGTTGACGGCTCTCTTGCCTCTTGACGGAAGGACAGCCGTCAAGAACCTGCCTATGCACTAAACTATTAATACAGTATTAATAGTATAAACAGTCTATAGTTATGCTGTCGTTACGAGTAGGAACTCGCGCAGCAGGATATGTGTAACTGCTGTTGTGTGCGTTGGTGGAAGTTACGTTTCGGGGGAGGGGATGTGGGAAGTGTAAAGTTGCGCCGCGTCCAAAAATCAACTGTTTAATCAAAAGAAAAAAACGGCTTCGGCCATATCTATATATCGGACGGGGTCTCTATTTTTTGGGGCGATCAAGATAAACTCGCTCGCGCGTAATCAAGTACCTGGTATTAAATACCAGGTATCACGTACCAGATAGCTTTCAAAGATGAGTATCAACCACTCAACTGGTCGAACTCACAGATGTCGTATTTTTCAGGTATATATTTTTAACATTTTCTAAAATCTTGACGGCCCAAAACTAGACCGACCGTCAATCGACATTTTTGCCCGGAACTGCCTGGCCCCATGGCTCGGCGCACACTCCCATCGCTGATACGCCTACATATTATATAATACGTCCATCCGTTTTTTGAACTTCAACATCTTATACAATCAGGTTATTCTCAACAAGAACGAGCGGCAGGCCCGCGCCGACGCGGCTAAGGCCACAAAGCGAGCCGAGCTGGCTGAACGCAAGTCTGCAACAGGAGTCGACACCGATGTCACCCGGGTGGAGGCCGCAGAAGCCATGGCATCGCGGCTCGCCAAGGAGGTCTCGGAGGCTAGTCGGGCGGCGGAGGAGGCTGGCGTGGCGCGCACCGCGCTGCAAACGCGGAGCGACGAGCTCGAGTCCGAGACGATTTTGTTGAGGGGGCGCATCGAGGAGCTTTCGGAGAAGGAGGCGGTGCTGACGGCGGAGTTGGCCGCGGAGGCCGCGGCCGTGAGCAAGCGGGAGGAGGAGTTCAGGCTTCGCGTGGTCGAGCTGCAGGCGGCGAAAGTTGCGGGGGAAGAGAAGCTCGAGGAAGCACGCGGCGCATCCATCCAGCGGAACAGCAAGCTCGAGTCTGAAACGGTTTCGTTGAAAGGGCGCCTCAAGGAGATGTCGCAGAAGGAGGCGGATTTTATGGCGGAGGCGGCCACGGTGGGCGACCGGGAGGAAGAGCTCGAGCTTCGCGTGGAAGAGCTGCAAGCCGCGACAGCCGCCGGCGAGGAGAGGTTGCAAGAGGCGCAGAGTGCATCCACCAAGCGGATTGGGGAGCTCGAGTCCGAAACGGCTTTTTTGAGGGCGCAGGTGAAGGAGTTCGTAGAGAAGGAGGCCAAGCTTAAAGCGGAGGCTGACGCCGCGCGGCAGCGGGAGGAGGAGCTTAAGGCTCGCGTGGTCGAGCTTCGAGCCGTGATGGTCGCGGGCGAAGAGAAGCTCGCGGAGGCGCGCGCTTCGGTGGAGCGGAGCGCCATGTTCGCCGAGGAGGCTATGCAGAAGACGGAGGCTACAGGAGACGAGTTAGCCGCGTCTGTGGCAGGAGCGGGGGCCCTCAAAGCGTGTTCATCCAAACTGGAGTCGGAGCTGGAGGAGTGCAAGAAGGCTCTGCAGGAGAGCGGCACCATGAACGAGGAGCTGCGCGAGACGGCCTCCGCGCTTCGAGAAGAACGGGGTCGGTTGGCGGTCGACTATGCAGGTCTGGAGGGAGATCTGGCTACGGCGAAGGCTGAGCTTGAGGGGGCCGTGCGGGATGCCGCCGCGGAGGGGAAGAGGCTGTCCGCGGTGGAGGCGAGCCGCACTGAGCTGCAAGCCCGACTGGGGGAAACCGAGGCCAGCCTTAAGGCGTCGTGCGCCGAGAAACTCTGGCTAGAACGAGCGTTGTGCGAGGAGAAGGCCAACACTGAGGCGGTGCAGCGGGAGTTAGAGTCGACTCGCGAGGC
>JAYJME010004706.1:0-10692 GCA_036873775.1 Costaria costata
GCGATTATTCATTCACATCTAAATCAACTTATTCGTTCAGGTGACATTTCACAAGGGAAAATCCTTGATTTATGTTGTGGCACTGGACAAGTTACAAATCTTCTTCAATCTAAAGGCTTTAGACAAATTACAGGCATTGATCCTTATACCAATATTGAATATCAAAAAAGAACTAATTGTCGAGCATATAATTTTGACTTTCGATATATTGCTCAAAAAGGTTTGCCTGAAAAATACGACACTATCATTTGCAGTTTTGCACTGCATCTGTGTCCAGAATCTCTTTTGCCGCAAGTTTTATGGTCTCTATCTCAATCTTGTAAAAAACTTATTATTATCTCACCTAATAAAAAACCAGATATTAAAGTGTTTTTCGAAGAAATTAAAGTTATAAAAGAACAACGAGTCTTTTCTAAGATTTACAGGGCTTTATAATGGATAGAATCAATCGAATAAAAGAAAACAAATTAAATATCATAAAGAAATCTCCTCTTGGAAGTCAAAACTATATAGAAAGAGAAAATCAACGTTATTACTATTTAGAAAGGACTTTTATAAAACCGCTTTTATTTAATTCTTCTGGTTTTAAAAATTATGGTCATCAACTTAGAAAATATAAACAACCACTAAACGGTTTAAAGAAAGTTTTTTCTCAATTAATCATTCAAAATGGATTAGAATTTGTTCAATTTAAAAAAACAAATAGAAAAGATTTGGGATCACACTATTGTTCTGAGACTCAAACTGTTTTCATTAATGCATTTGATATTAACAATTTTAAAAAAGATCCATCTGATAAAAACACTTTTGACCTTCTGTTTGTTTTTATTCATGAGATTGCACACTCTTATGTTTTAAGTTATTGCAATGATTTTTCCTTACATGACGCTTTTTACTTTAATTTTGTAGCAAAAATGTATTCGCAAGTTTCTAATATCTCCATTGATTCATTTTTACGTAATAAAATCGTATCACATGAAGAAGGGCAAACGACGTTGTTTGATGTATTAGAATATGACCGTCATTATTTTTATTCCAAAGATATTCTTAATATTGAAAAATTTGAAAAATTTGAAGATGCAAAAAAATCAATTGAACATAAATTTAATACGCTTAAAAATTACAAGAAAGATGATGTTAGTGATGTTGTATTGTCTGGAATTATGCAACCACATTTTCATTGCGTTGATTTTTTAAAAAACAATGATACCGTCGAATCCGTTAGATGTCTTGTTTTTAAATACAATAATCAATTTAATTTAATAACTATTAACTATGAATTATTTTATAATAATCAACAAAAACAAGAAACAAAATATTTAACGAAGTGATCGCCAGAACTCTCCGACCATAATCTTTGATTTGGTGGGAGAGAATTTCACGTCAACCGAACTCTAATTAATGATCAAACCTGATATTAAGAAATCTAGTTTTTTATCCATTAAATTACAAAAATATTAAGCTTATATTGTGATATTTAATAAACAAAAAACTTGATTAAGGTGTTTGTTATGTTATAATCAGTGTCTGTTTATACTACTTTAATATAGGAATTTTATTAATGGAAAAATATGGATTAAAACCTGCAACGGGAATTTTTCTTCTTATCGGACTTGTTGCCTCTATATCATTAGCAAATGCATTTTCAGATAAATCTTCTATCGAAGCTGCATTCATTGAATCATCTGAATATGATTACATCATAAAAATGAAATCTTATAAACAAACACTTAGAAATACAGAAGAAAGAAAAGGTCGATTTTAAAAAAGAAGAAAGCAGGGTTGAAAAACTCTGCTTTCTTTTGTATAATTAAGCCTCTAAATTTTAAGGATGTTTTATGATTACTGCCGATATTGAAAAACTTGTTGAAAATGATCTTCAACTCTCATGTGAATTACCAAGAGAAGGTATTGTCGCAGGGCAATTTGTTGCTAGTTTGTTTTACAAACATTTAGATCTACCGTTGAAACAACCAATGAATGATATCGATATTTTCATTGATAACAAAATAGAAACGGCTACAAATCACACCTTTCGAACGTTTCGATGGAATAAAAACATTGTTTCAAAAAATCCATCAAAATTTAAAGATAATCTAAAAAGTGCTTTTTTTAGAGGGTATAGCATTATCAAATCTGAAATATTCGAAAATGAAAAAAATGAAATCCCTGTTAACATCATAACAACTTCTCCAACTTTTTTTATTGATCTAGAAGATTTTTCTTCTCAAATTCAAAACCAACACATTCTATCAAAAAAAATTAAAAAAGAATATGTTGAAAACATAAAAAACCTTTCTCCTGAAATGATTATAAACAACTTTGATATTAATTGTTGTGCAGTTGCTTATAACTTAAAAACAAGGACATTTCATTACACAGATGAGTTCAAATCTTTCCTTTGTGATTTCAAATTAAGAATAAACTCTGCGCACTCTCCTCATAGTACACTTTTGAGATTGCATAAAAAAATTAAAGATATTGATTGTAGTCCAGATATTGAAGATGAGATCAATTTTATTTCTTTTTATTCTTCTATGTTTCCAAAATACTCTAAGAAAGAGATCAGCTCTTTTAAGTATGGAAAAAGATTCATGGAGGTATACAAACAAGAGACAAATGAAATTGTTGATAGTATTCTTGAATTTAAAAGCAATCAATACGTTAACATTAAAAATACGACAAAAGAAATTATAGTAGGTGAAGAAGGATATGAGCACTTGCATACAATATACAATAAATTATCCAGTTTAAAGGATCTCGAACAAGATTTTCTTAATGTTAACCTTGTACTTAATCTTTATTATTCCTGCATTGGTGTTATTAAAAACAATAACAACATAGAATACATTGAAAAAATGATTAAAGCAAAACATCCTAAAAAAACAGAAAATCTTGCATTTCACTGGTTTCTGAAAAAAATTGCTTTTTTACCTTTTGGTAATTATAATATTTCTGATATTGAAAAAGAATTGCCAATCACTGTTATGATTGAAAAAGATGCACACTTAATTTTTTCATTGATGTCTTATTTTGAAGAACCTCATGAAATGGAATCTTTTTCAAAAAACTTTATCAATAGTAATGGTGAATATGACAAAGCTAAAGGAGAGCTTTTTAAATATCACAACAAAGAACTTTATGAAATCAAGAACTCCAACTTCAACATTAAAAAATATAAACCAAAAATGATCTTCCCTTTTTTTTATCAAATTAAAAATAAAGAACAAGCATTATGGATTGATACTCTTCATAATTTTTCTTTGCAATTACATTTTCAAACTAAAGACTCAAAATTTAAAGTTTTTGTTTTAAAATTTGGAAAGTCCATGTTAATTCCTTTCTTTTTGAGGAATTCAACATCCACTGAGAATGGCAGTTTCAGTGAGCATGTTTTTAATTTTGAGCAAAAAAACAAACAAATCTGCTGGCATAAATTAAAATTTCAAGATATTTTTAAAGATATTTCTTTTATTGATGGAAATGATGAAAAGGAATGTTTTAAAACTGAACAAAACAAAAAAATATTAAGGATCCCTTTTATTATTATTGTTTCTTTAGCCTTTTATTTTAGAGATGTTGAATTCAGCAATAAAGAAGATAGAAAAAACAATCTTAAGTCAAGAATTAAGACTTTAAAGTCTCATTTTAAAAACAATATTAAAAATAATAGAGAAACCTTAAAAAAACATCCATTGAGTCTGATTGTTTTTGTTCGTCAATTTTTTCATATTTAGGGCTATTTTTTCATTATATTACTTGTTTTTTTATTATGTCTTTGATATAATAATTTCATAGATTAAAGAACCAAATAAAAACCTTAGAGGTGATATATGAAAACTTATGCAGAAAATCGATACAAAAACGCAACACTATCAAAAGCTGTTGAAACCGTCATTAATGACATGAACAAAAACTTCCGTTACTGGAAGTCGCCAACGAAATCTAACTTAAACCGCAACATTCGTGGGATGCAAGTTTCAATACTTCGCAACTTCTATTGCAGCGATAACCCAGTTTCATTATTTGTTGATCAAGCAGAGATTGAAACACTTACAGACAAAGAAAAACGTATTCTTGTCGCTGAGTTTGGCTATTTTCGTGAACGAGTAGAACGTAATTTGAAAATCAAAAATTCAAAAAAAGAAAAAGCACCAATTCTTTGGTAAAAAAAAGCAGCTAAAAAGCTGCTTTTTTTATTGATTCTGGCTCTTGTTTTTGATATTATATAAAGACACGAAAAGAGAGAGAAATAATGTCAACAAAACAATTCCCTTACAAATACAGAGAATCTGCATTCAATAATTTATTAAATATCAATCACAAAGATGTCTATTATAAAATTGATAGTTTAAAACAATATGGTTTTGAAGATCATTCTCATAGTGCTATTTATTATGTAAAAAATAAATTAGCAGGAATACTTGTTTATGATGAACATTCTAAATTTCTGATGATAACTGAAAATGGTCATCAATTTCTTCAAATTCATGCACCTTTGGAAGAATACAAAAAAGAACGTCCCAGTCCTATTACTGAAAATAGATTAAAACACGATATTCAAGGTGACTTGTTTTTTGATGGAACACCATACTTTCAAGAAGATGAACATAATGAAAACATCCGTTCTCGATTTGGCAAATTTTCAGAGGAGATTCGTGACGAATTTTCAAATAAATATTTTCCCCTTCCACTTATACATCTTTCTTCCAATATTTTTGTTGCAACAGAATTGTTAAATATTGATGTTACATACTTAGATCAATTTAAGTATGAAGATCCTAATTATGGATATGAACACTGTGCACTTGTTCCGGTAATGGCATATATCAAACCCGAACATGCTGAAAAATACAAAGATATATTAAAAAATGATCTATCCAGTTTTGCTTTTAGTGTTGTTTTTGAAGAAGATAAAGATGATTCTTTTAGAAAGAACTTGTGCAACATTGATAATTATGTAAACAGTTCGTCTATTGTTCCTTTGCTTGGCGCTGGATATACTGATTGCACCCTCCCGTCAGATGGATCTTTATCCACTGAGTTTGTAACTCTTCAATTTGAAGAGTTTTATTTAGTGTGTTTAACGCACATATGGTTTAATAAATAAGGACAATAATATGTTAATATCAGATTTCAAAAATTGGATTTCTCTATCACGAAAAAACAACAAAAAATATTGTAAAGCAAGAGATAAATTAAACAAAATAGAAAAATTAAACAATAAGTATGTCCTTTTTAAAAATGATGTTGGTCCAGCTTATTCCTTTATTTTTTTAATAGGTCTTGCCCTTTGTGGATTAAGCTTAATTAATAAAATGTTCTTTGTTATTTCTTGTTTTTACGTCATATTTTTTTGTTTTTATTTTATTATAAAATCATATTTTTTTGTATCAGATAAATATTTTAAATTTAAACTATATTTAATAAAAAAGAAAAAAGAAAGACTAGAGTCGGTTTTTCATGTATTTAAGGACAAGAATGATATTTACATTAAGATTCTTGAGAATTTAAGTATTTTTGAAAATAAAGATTTAAGTTATGTAGAGAGAGCACTTTATTTAATGAAAGCTGCAAAAAAAAGAGAATACAAAGAAAAACAAATTGAAATTGAAAAGGCAAAAGAGATTGCCAGACAAAAAGAACTTGATAATATTAAAGCAAAAAAAGAAAAAGCTGAAATAGCTTCAAAGAAAGCAAAGGAAGAAGCTTTGCGAAACAATCGTATTATTCAAATACAAAAAGAACATAATTTCGTTAAAGAAAACTAAGCAAAAAAAAGACCTAATTCCATTTAGGTCTTTTCTATTTAAAGGACTTTCATGACAAAAAAAAACAATATAGAACAAAACCTTTTAAAATTCTCAATTTATTCTGCAATTGGCTTTGCAGGGCTTGGTTTTATATGGGGATTTGCTATCGATTCTCAAATGCTTATTTTTGATGGAATATATTCTTTCATCAGTGTTATTTTATCTGGGATATCTCTTTATGTTTCTGATATGCTCAAAAAAGAAGATGATGAGCGATTTCAGTTTGGAAGAGCACAAATAGAACCTATTGCCATATTCTTTAAATCTCTTGCAATATTCTCTATTTGTCTATATGCTTTCGTCAATGCAGTATCAGATCTTTTTAATGGCGGTAATTCTACAAACATAGAATCTGCTATATTATACTCTGTTATTGCAACACTTGCTTGTTGGGCTTCTTGGTTTTACATTAGCCTACGAATGAAAAAAGTTAAAAATTCAAATTTATTAATGGTTGAAAAGTATCAATGGTTAATGGATACCTTATTAAGTTTAGCAGTCTTGTTTGGCTTTGTATTTGGTTATTTTTTACAAAGCACTCAATATAAACATTTTGTTCCTTATATTGACCCTATCATGGTTATTATAGTTACAACTTACTTCTTTAAAATGCCTGTCAACACTTTGATTAAAAGCCTAAAGGAGCTTATGTTAATTGCTCCTGAACCCGATGATGCCATTTCACAAGATGTAGAGCAAGTGTGTTTAGTTATACAACGAAAATATGGTTTTGATGAATATGTATCAAGAATTGCAAAGACAGGAAGAGAATTAAACTTAGAAATCAGCTTTATTAGTGCCAATCGAGAACTTGCACTTACACTTCATCAACTTGATTTAATTCGAGAAGATATTGAATTAAAATTAAAAAAAGAAACAGATTATCATTTATGGTTAACGGTTTCTTTCATGCACAACAAAAAATACAGTTAAAGGAAAAATATGACAAAAAAACATATAAATATAGCAAAAAAGCTAATGATCGAACAACCTGTGTTCCATTTAACAGCGAAAGAAAACAATGATAGAAAAAGCTTTACTCATTTACGCTGGATGCTTGAAGAAGTTGTCTCTGACAAAATGAGTGATACAAAAGCCAGTCGATGGCTTGGGTACGTTCAAGGTATTCTACTTTTTAAAGGATTTGGTAACTATGATGGTTTTGTCGATATTAATAACATTAATATAAAAGGAGATTCTGATGTCGTTTCTCATTTAATTGTTGTAGAACAATATTTAGATGACGAAAAAGGGATTGATATTTTACCTGAACACTCTCAAATTATTTTAGAAAAATTTCATATTAGATTTTTAATTAATATGATTCAAAAAAATGAATGGCATCAAGATGATGCTAATCGAATTCTTGGCATTGTACAAGGTATTCTTTGCTGCGTTGATTACATTGATGTTGAAGAAGAACGAAACCGAACAAGAGCACTTTTTAATGGTGAATAACTACAAAGATAAATAAGTTTTCTTTTCTTGACCTAATAACGTGTTAAGTTGTTATACGTTACTAGATTAAGGAATGATCATGAAAATAGGGACGTTTTTTTGGGTTAAAACTCGAAATCTTATTTTGTTGTCAACAATAGTATCTTTTATTGCTTTCATTATTAATGCATTCAGCGATAATTGGTTACTATCAAAATTTGTCAATATACAAGAATATCAAACAATAAAATCTCATACTTGCAATAAAACATTTACAATTGAAAATGATGCACTTATTTTAAAAGATTTCACTTTTGAAAAAGGAGATGGAAGTTGTGTTAAAGAATTGAATCAAAAATCAATTAACAAATTAGTTATTGATGATGTTCATGGTGGTGACACGATTGAAACTCGTGTTTTTGCTAAATATATCAAATCAAAAAAGATACCAGCTCTTATAAAAGGACAATGCAACTCTTCTTGTGTTGATCTTTTTTTACATTCTCCCGACAGAAGTTTTTGTATTAATAGTGGAGGAATTGGAATACATTCTTTTAGAAATGAAAAACATGAAGAAAATCGTTTTATTAAATGGCTTAGAATATCAACACAAGATACTATGTTGAGAGCACATTACAAAACGAATATTAACATTGATTTTATAAAAAAAATATATAGTATTACACCAAATACAGAACTTTATAATCTTAAGCTTCATGAAATTAAAGACAATAATTTTGCACACCGATTTGTTACTTGTAAATAAATAAAATAAAAAAGCACTCTTCGTGCTTTTTTTATTGATTTTTTATTGATTTTTGATATCATGAGACTATTATTTTGGAGGATATATGCTAATTGGATTTTTTAATTATTTTGAAACTGGATGTGGTATTCGAGTTTTTGTTCGAACCGCTAAAACCATTGAAGAAATTAAACAAAATATTGATGACTATTATTTGCTCGGCTTAGAATATATGGAATTAGAAACTCTCATTTCATCGATAAAAGACCCTTCTTTTTCAACACCTGAAACTAAAGAAGTTTTAATGATGTTGGAACATTATTGCCCTATTGCTTATGAAAATTTGATAAAATACAATCATATAGATATTGATTTTCAATATTCAATTAATTTATCATAATTATTTTTAGTTGCTTTTTTGTTAAAAGTTTGTTATTATTTATGTATGGTTAATTAACGGAGGTCTTTATGACTGGTCTTGTATTTATTTTTGCTCCCATTGTTTCTGTTTTTTTAGTCCTTGGGGTGTGTTGGCTAAATCGTGACGAAAATGCGTCTATGTTAAAAAGCATGAGAGCAAATCATGCTATCAAATTAAAAGCAGATAAAGCTCTTTCTATGGCATCAAGAAATCGAAGAAAAAGATTTTATTAATAACTTTTTGAATATTTTAAAAAAAAATTTAAAAAAAGACCATAGTTTACATAATTTTACAACAAAAAAAAAGCTCCTTAAAAAGAGCTTTTTTCTTTTCTGAAAAATAAAATATATTGTCCATATGTATAGTTATTTGTTATTTTTATTATTAAGTATATATTAAGTAGTTATGTAATAAAACAAAATAAAGGACAATAAAAATGACAAACAAAAAAACTATTGCAGTTTTTGTCTCTGCTATTTTAGCATCAAGCAATGCATTTGCAGAAAATTTAAAAGAGATTGCAACCATTAGTATTAACAACGATTATCGAATTGAACAATTACACAATACTTTTCTACAAAAAATAGAAAAACAAAACGAAATATCAAGTATGTACAGACCACAGGTACAACTTGAATCAACAACAAGCTATAGTCTTAATGATTCAAAAAACGTTTATTCTGAATATGATAATCTTACCTCATCTAATGGTGTTGGATTCAACTATGCATTATATGACCCAGAAAGGGACTCGATTGAAAAAATGCAATCCTTTGATACAGCCATTTCTTCATTTGAATTTGAAGCTTACAAACAAGAAGTTATTTTTAACATTTCATCATTTTACTATTCTGTATTACGTAATCAAAAAATATTAGAAGCTGATAAAGAACAACAAAAGTCGATGCAAAAACAATATGAAAAAATTAATAATATGTTTAAAGTTGGATTAAGAACTTCTATTGACGTAGCAGAAGTGAAATCTGAACTTGATCAAGCCAAAGCTAATGTTATTATAAGCAAAAATAATTTGGAAAGTTCGCTATCTCACTTATATACATATACGGGAAGAGATGGATTAAAACCAGAAGATGTCGTTATTAGTGAAAAATTAAAACATTATGAAAACACTGACTTTTCTGTTTGGATGACAAAACTTCAA
Source organism: Costaria costata (assembly GCA_036873775.1). Lineage (NCBI taxonomy): Eukaryota > Phaeophyceae > Laminariales > Agaraceae > Costaria > Costaria costata. The sequence goes on from JAYJME010004706.1 coordinate 9,579, forward strand.
GAAAACAATTTTTCAATCAAAAAAGCAAAATTATCAAAAGAAATATCAAAAGAAAACATCGAAAAAACACAAAAAAGCAATGATCTTTCAGTTTCTTTAAATGGTGGCATATATAACGCATACAACCGCTACTCTACAGATAATTTTGAAAATAGTGCTAATGTCAATGTTAGCATTTCACTCCCTATTTATGATGGTGGAGTTAATGATTCACAAGTAAAACAAGCAACAATTGATTACACTAATGCAAATTTAGATTTAAGTTATTTAAACAGACAATTGAAACCTCAACTTGAAATTGCTCTTAATGAATTAAAATCAATAAATCGTCAAATTGAAGCCGAAAAAGAAGTTGTTGTCTCAACAAAACTTTCGAAAGAATCAATCCAGCATAGTTATGAAGTTGGTGTAAGAGATATTGTTGATGTGTTAGATGCTACAACTGCATATTATATTAGTTTGAAAAATCTATCCAATACAGAGTATGAATACTTACATAAACAAAACGAATTGTTATTCTTAACTGGTACATTAAATATTGAAGAACTTTAATTTTTAAACGTATTTAAACACAAAAAAAGAACACTTCCATTCAGGATTAAAGTGTTCTTTTTTTTGTTTTTTTAATAAATCGGACAAACTATTCCATATTTTGCTTTAATTGAATCTTTACCATATATTTGTTCAAATTTTGAAATTAATTCATTTACTCTATCAATAAGTAAAAAATCTTCTATTGCTTTTTTTGCATTTACTTTTGATAAATCTATTGCTATATCATTATTTATATCAAGGTCATCAGACCTCACTTCGTATTTTTTCAATTCTTTTGGTAAATAATCGTTCCAAAGCCAAATATTATCTGGCAAACCACCATTATCAGAACAAGCTCTTTTATCATGCTTACCAAAGTATTCCTCACAGAAATCATAAGGCGAAATGTGATCTTGCACTACAACAACATCTTCTTCCTTTTTCATAATATTGGATTGAGGCGTCTTTCATCGCAGCTTCCTGCATCGCGAGATCTATTTCTTTTCTAGTATTATTTTTAACATTTAGTTTTTCAAGATAATAAATTGCCTCATCATCTGTTTTAGACATTAAAAAATTA